>WOVY01014799.1:0-18905 GCA_013436015.1 Rhipicephalus annulatus
CCCCCCCCTCCCCTAAAATCAGTGGCTGGATCTGCCCCCGCTTTCCCCCCCTCTGATTGCGCACATAGGCTAACTCATCGTGACTTCGCGATTTATTAATGTAGTCACCGCAATACAAGACCGAACGCATATGGATAAATTTGCGCTTGCATTGCATATTGACTTTATTTTTTGATGAAAAAAAATTACACGTCGAATAAAAAAAATAAGAAATGGGGACTGCAACAGACAACTGGATCGGTAAGCTCAGCTCTATCTTATCTATCCCCCATGGTGGGTGTGAGCCAGAATGTTAGGATCTACATCTATATCATTTTACCACTCGGAGACGTATATGCCTAATGTTTTAATGTCAATGGCAGCGCATTGATAGAGCTCCCTGTAGTTTGTTCATTCTTCGTTGCTGCCCCGGAGATAAATATATTTGTACTACACTTCTGTTCTGTCCAAAATGCGGTCATTAGAGGAAGGAAGGAAAATAATTTTTATTTTTGTTTACGCGGGACGCGACTGGTTCTCGTATAGTTTCAGAAAGTGACTGGGGGACATAAGTTTCATAATAACCGAAAAGACAAAGTGCCTGTATGTATGAATGACGCCCTTCAAAAACAACGATGGCCGTCTGCTTGTTACCATCGCGGTAGTATCGCGTGCATTCTCCAGCATTAAGCGGAACAATATGACAATATGCCACAAATTCTGCAATAGCATCTGCGGAGCCAATTAATTCGTTCATTAAAAAATAGAGGTGGGGGGGGGCATTAAAGGCCCGTTAAAACTAACTGCGCAGCGATCACATTGTGATATGGTTTAACAACAATAGTCCCTCGCTAGTTTTTGAATGTCCCCGAAGAGTTTATCATTTCTTAGCTGATTAGAATGCTTTCTCCGTTTGTAGCCATTGCTGTCATCGGTAAAACATGCATGTCATTGATCAACGTGCGAATTCATGAAAGAAATGTCCGGTAACGTTTCCACACCGCAGTTGGAGGCTTGCGCGTGGCTATGTATATAGTCTCAGCAAAAATTCTGCCAAAAGCGCACCGGTGTATAAATGTAGGCGTACGTTCGAAATAGGAATCTCAGGTGGCGTACCTCGTGCATAATCATATCGTCGTCTTGCCACTGCAGTGTTTCGTGCATTCCGCCCGCCCCGACCAGATACGTGGCCCTTGGGATCGAATGCACGCGACCTCGTATCGCTAGCCAATATCCGCTGAAGCGGTCGCAGGCATGTGCCTTGAACTGTGACGGCATCGCACGGGAAAGCCTCATACAGATTTTAGTGCGAGACATCTCAAACGCGAATATATATATATATATATATTAAGGGACCGAATCACGTCGGCCGGTTCTAGGCGAGCGTGACGTGACAGTCGGAGCATGTGAGCACCCACCGCTTCCTAACGAGCTTATGCGTGTAGAGACTGTTGAGTGACCCGCCATCAGCAAACGAAAACGAACTTTTTTTTTTTCGAGCTCTACGGTCAACGCGTCTGACCCACACTACAATCTGTGGCAGTATCGGTAGTATTGAAAAAGAGTCCCCAGATTCGAGAAAGTGCATGACAAACGATAAGTTGTATGTGCCTATACTATAACACCTAATTGGTAAAATACATAGATACTGTGCAATACCTTCGACAAAACATAAAAAACCGCGCATTAAGGAAGAGAGCACTTCGACGAGTGGTATGCGGCGTTTAAGGTGCCAAAACTATGATTATGATGGGAGGCCGTAGTGGAGGTCTCCGGAAATTTCGACCACCTGGGGTTCTTTAACGGTGCCGCCCCGAATCTGAGCACAACGGGCCTAAACAGCATTTCCGCCTCCATCTCGGAAATGCAGCCGGCCGCAACCAGGATTCGAATCCCGCGACCTGCGGGTCAGCAGCCGAGTACCTTAGCCCACTAGACCACCGCGGCGGGGGCACATTTCTACGAAGGGGAAATGCTGGAGCCCGTGTAATGTTCGATGTGATCGAGCGCACACTACACAAAACAACAAACAAAAAAAAACACCAGATGGGTCAAACCTTCCGGAGTCCTCCACAAACAGCGTCACTCACGTTAAAAACCCGCAGTCAGATAACATTGTCGTCGACGGAATCGACTATCACTTCAGGCGCGTTGGGTTGTCTTTTGAGGAGCGCGACAGTCGCACATGCCAAGCATCGATACCGCACGATGTAACATAAGAATGACGTCACGTATTCATTCCACGCACGGGAAGTGCGGCGAGTGCTTTTTTTTTTTATCGCCTCTCGATCGTCTCTTAAGGGCCAAGGGTGATGAGCGTTTGGCGCCGTAACTTGCCGGCGTTTCTTGGCTGCGTATCTCTCACAAATATGGGCTTTCAACGCAAAAAAAAAAAAAAAAAGTACGCACGGCTGACGCACACGCCTGCCGGGCGATCGACAGCTGCGTGCTCGGGTCGCGTTCCATTGACTCGCATAAACCTTCCAGCCACCACACGGGAACAAACATTCCGGATCAATGGCACCATCAAATGCTCGCGGGAGATCTACGGTCGCCATCGCGGTTGACGTCATAGCAGCCGCCGCATCGACGGCAGACGCTAGACATTAAGCAGGAGACACCGTTCAATCGAAGCAGGTGCCAGACAATGAGCACAACGAACATGAGGCACGAGAGTTGGCCTCGAGCCAAGCATATCAATAGAATTACATAGCTTATCCCCGCCCCATTGCGATAAAGAGAGAAAGAAAATGAAACAAAAGAGAAAAGTATGAAGTGAACAGGGATATTTGATAGCCAATAATGACACGAAAGAAGGAAAGAAATTACACCTGTCTGCAGCGACCAGCCAGCCACACTTTTTCAATAAAAAAAATGCGGATACGTACTCCGTAATGATGGCAAACATAGCTGTATAGCACGTGCTCATTGTGTCTATATAAATGTGAGCACGAACGGAAGCTGACAAGGGCGATTCCGACTGTGAATATGTAGAGTGAGTACGCACGTGAGTTCCGCGAATTTGAAATTGCCGAGCGATTTGATTCCGGTATCAAGCAAGAGCCGATCCTTCACGCGTGATGTATAGCCGAAACCTAAATATAGATATAGGCTCCGCGCCCACTGACGTATCACTGTTTCACATCACCCCGCCCCGATCCACAAAGGCAAGTTCTATTGTAAGGGGTAACTTTGTGATACGAACGCACACAGAAGCACACAAATTATACTCCACGTGTACGCTTCGGAAGGTAAACACTATGCATTAAAATTGCGTTCGCCGCTCGTTTCGCGTGACTTCAAACAGACTTTCGGCGAGTTACAGACACACGGTTTTTACCAATATATAGGTATAATATATGATATATATAGAATATATATATATATATATATATATTATATATATATATATATATAGTAAGACATTTTTTTCCAATGTGCTAAACGTACTTGGGGAGAGAGAGACACACCTTAGCGTTTTTCTTCATTTTATTTCCATGGGTTTCGAACCGGTGGGGGCCGGTCTTCGTCGTGGTTTGCGAACGATTTTCTCCCCGATAGCGTCGTCGTATTTTTTCGCAAACACTGAGGAAAATAGTAAAATTAAGACGGCCGCTAATTCTTGTCTAATACTATAGTATTACATTAAAGTTCGGTCTAATAACTTCCTGGTATACTTTCCTTGCAATTATTGTCTGTTAGATCTCATTAATATTGTTGTCAAACCACAGAAAAACGAGCCTTTAAATATAGACTTCTTCCCCTTTTTCAATAACGAGCTTCTCGTAACTGGCAGACTTAATACCTGTAGGTTGTATACGTGGGACTATTGGTCAGCTGCCAGCTCGTAATAAGTTCACGTGCTACTTGACGGCAAAACAGACTCATATAGAGTGTGCCACACTCGCCCCCATGGTTACAGATGGCGCTGACTGACACTCCCCCGTTTAAATTCACATGTAAACCCATAAAGCGGCGGGGGGGGGGGGGGGATAGCTGCAGTGGTGGCTCAGTGGTAGAGCATCGAACGCGTCATTCGAAGGTATACAGCTGCCGCAAAGTATGCACCTTACAACTGCCTGCACACACATCTTTGAACTGGAAGGCTACTGCATATCTGAATGACATTGAAACGTTTGCAAGTGCATCACGATATTTGTTCTTTCTTTTTCTCCTGTGGTCTTCTGCTAGTATTCCATTCCAGATATGCATACTTGACGGTTCCCTTGACAACTGGAAACGGCACATTGTCCAGAGGTATTCGAGATCCGCAGTGGATCACGGAGAAGACGACATTGGCTGAAAATAAACAATAAAGAGGATTTAATGAAGGCACCTAGTTTTATGCATGGCAGAGGGCAATATCAAATCTCGTTTTAGTTTTGTGTAACGGCAGCAAAAAAACTTTAGATGCGCTGCCTCTGGCAAGAAATTCTGGCTGGCTTTCGTCAACCAGAATAAATAAATATAATTATCATTATTATGAATATTTACCCAGACTTTTTTCGTGTGGCGTTTAAGTTACAGCTTACAAGCACACCAACACGTTACAGTTTGGTTGGGCCTTGGGTTTTTAATACAACACTACAAAAAAGCTCGACGCTGAGGCTTCAGCTTCTCATATGAGTTCAACATCGGGCCTGCCTCGCTCTAACGTGTAATTCACACTTTAGCAGGACAGGGATGGCACATACGGATGTGTTACGAATAACCCAACCACAATTCGTTGTTTGCGCACGATTGATCTTCGGTGTTGAAAATAACATAAATGTTAATTCTGAAAACGCACAAATGGAAACAAAAATAACGCCCAAGCGCAGCGCTGGCCTTGAATTCAAGGCAATTATCTAAAGAGCACAGGAGCGGAATAGATAAGGTATGTGACCCTATGGCAGACCTTTAATTTTTAAAGTCATGATTATCTTGCATGCGCTGTTCTAATCATGACTGGAGCCCGAAACTATAACAGTTCACTTCCAATAACGTTTCTTAATATTTCTGAAGATCGGGTATGGCCCGACCCTGTACTCCACTCTAACCGAAATGAATCGGTGCCAGGGAAACTGAACCGGCAATCAGAACCAATGATAACCCCGACCTTCAAAAAGGCGAAAACCAATCAGTGTCTAGTGTTGCACTAACCGCAACTGCAAACAAGCCTGTCCTGCCGTGTTGAGTCCCTTCATCTACGTGTTTCAATGCTAATCTACGCGCAGGAGCAAACATTAAGAAGCAATCGAGACATTCTTACATTTAGGTCTCCTGATGTCCGCACAGCATACCTCCCGTTGACAACAGCCAAGGACCTCTCAAACAGGCCTAATATTCAACAAGCTTAATATGACAAGACAGCGCACGCCGCCACAGAACAGGGAAACGCCGCGCACAGCATACAGCCACAGAACAGCCACACAGCGAACCAAGTCTAGGTGGTGTTGAGCGAAACGCGCTGCCAACAGAGAGGGAGGGAGAGAGAGAGAGAAAAAGGAAATGGTGGCTACGTCATCGCGGCGAGGCCCCGCCCCTGCACGGATTTGTTGCGAGAATAGTCGCACCCGTGCTGGGTGGACTTGATACCGGCTGGGCCGGTTACGGGCGTCGAGGGCACCTATGATGTCGTCGACGGTGCTCCCCTCTGGAGCGCTGAAATTAACGCAATGAGCGTTCGGCGGTGGCGCTGCGAAAGCCATCACACTTTCGTCCTGGCCCTGGCTCCCACGGCTTGCGCTGCGTGCCCGGGCGTTGAGTCACGATGAAGGCCCTGGACAGAGCCGGGGAGATGTCCAGGGATCCGCGCGATGCTCGATGAGATGGGGTTGACGACTGGCAGCGTACCTGGTCGCGGTAATCCCGCCACCAGGTAAACGGCGGACGAGCGTCGGCCGTCGATCAACTACTTTAACGGACACATCAAGCGAACACAGCACGTAATGTGCTCTACTATGGGAAAGCGCTACAGGCCGTCCCTAAATGCCACGATTGGGGGGGGGGTTAAGAAGGGGGGGTAACGATTTAGAGCACAGGGTACTCTACTATGGGAGAGCTTAAAGCCGTCCCCAAAAAACCTCATGGTGCACGGTTTTGAGACAGTTAAATCTTCGCCATTGTTCAGAAGAAACGCCCTATGGACCACTTTAAACGATGACTCATTCCAAAAAAACCTCCATGCCAAACCAAGTGTGAACAAAAAAATTTTGACTTTTATTTGATGAGATTATTTATAAATTGAAAAATGCAAGACACCACAAAAAAGCATACGTTGTATAAACTTTATCTTTTAATCGAAACACAATCTTTACATTTCTTATTTTCTCAGTCATGTAAAAAACAGACCCTCGAGTACGTTGTCTCGACAGGCATCCTAGTCTCTCAAGTTTGCGCAGCGCCGTCCGCAGCCCTAGCGGAGAGACGACAAATCTCCCGTATCGCGGCCATGACCTACTACACACTCCTGACCTGTTCAGATAGCGGGGTTCCTATGGGAGCGCGTGTCCCCGCTCTCGTTCAATCGCTCGCCGTAGTGTGGCGCTACCTATAACCTGTTCGTCTGCTACTGTGCGGGCCGGCAGGAGGGGCGACGGACTGATACCATGCGTCTGCTTCTGTGACAAACTGCCTATACGTGTGATTGTTTTTTGCTGAAAAGGCTAACGTGTGCTATGTGTTACATTTTAGGTAGTTAGGCTATACTGGTTGATTGACTTCTAAAGCTGTATATTTGCGTAGAAATGTCTTGCTGCATGGTTGTTTTTTGCCATTCCAGCCTAAAAAAACTTCAATTTAGTATTCATAAAGCTTTTGACTAATAATGTACTCATTGGTAATAGAATATCAAACTGATTTTAGGTTGTTTAGGGACGCGTCAGGTGAAACGCAGTGCCCCTGTTGAGCACTTACCTTGGACACTCGCCCTCGACAGGTGTTACCTTGTAGTCAATTGATAGAAGAGAATAATGCACATACGCCAACGGACGCATATCAAGGAGAGACACAGGAATTGAAGCTTTAACTCTTACTGTGACCTACACAACAAAAATTGTGCGTCAAATTTCGCTACGGGAGTTTGTCTGCTGGAACGGGGAGCGCTGGCCGATGCGCGTTTCTATGATTTTATATGTCCGTGCGATGAGACGATATGGTAAAAGGCAGTGATGTGCCTATCGAGGGCAACACATTGCGACCCCCAATAAAGTTTTTAATCGTCATCATTATCATCATCTTGTCGAGCATAGTTAATAATAATAATAATAATAATAATAATAATAATAATAATAATAATAATAATAATAATAATAATAATAATAATAATAATAATAATAATGTTTTAATTTTTCATCATAGTTTGATGAAGGACAGCGGCAGGTAAAAGCTGCTCTTCGAAAGAGGCAGCTTGACATAGGCCCACAGACGCCTTTAGCACGACAGCAACTGGCAAACAGTTAGCAATGTTATCTAAGCAACAATTACAAAAATATCAAGTTCAAATTCTAAAAATAAAAATAGCAACCATGATAACAATGTAGGCAACTGCAAAGAAATCTTGAAAACTATACATGTGTATATCGTGCAATTGAGTTCGGGTACAGAGTAAGAAAATCTATGCCAGCTTTCACATATTTATCAATTAACGTAGAAACGGTGTAGAACAACCTATCTGTGGAGTAGTTTGTTCTCGAAGTTTTTATTTTCCATGTTTCTTTATGTCATGTTTCGAACAAATTATTTGGCTGCAGTTTCGAGAGGTCGTACAAATAATGTCGACTTTCTTGAAATTGACGCCTGACCACCAATGCTAACTTAAAATCGTAGAGACGATGTAGGGGTGGTATTCCAGCCTGTTGAAACAATTTCACTTCTGCGAGCATCATACGACCAGTAAAAAAATTATTCTAATATACGTCTTTGCATCAGGTACAGTTTTTTGTAAGCGCGTGTTAGTCGTAGTCCTTCATACCAAGAAACAATAAGCAAGATGCCAACAGAACAGTCATTTATAAAGTAAGAATTTTACCTTGTATAGTAGAACAGTTTTGCCACTGTACACCGTGCCCTCTACGCGAGATAACTGACCCAGCACACTGTAAATGCGATCGTGTTCAAAGCATATTGCTCGAAAATGTAACTCCAAGAATTTTTAATACAATTTACTAACTCAATAATAGTATCGCCATACTTGAAATGTATGTTTTCATTAACAGACTTATTTTTAGGGGCGGAATAGTACCGCCTTTGTTGTACTAGTGGTTATGTTTGATTGATAGCGCCCAAGGGCGACACCCGCAGTTGGGGCGCGTACACATGCTGAAATGTGCCATTATACTCGTTTTGTCAATGAAAAGCAGATCCCTCAAAGTGATATCAAGGTTTCTGCTAAAAGAATTTGGCGAGTGTATGCGTGTGATTCGAGCAATGTTACAAGCACTTCAAAATGAAACAAAAACACATTTGTCGCTTTACTTATGCGTGCCACAATATGCCAGTTAAAGCTGATGTTCAAACAAAGTTTCTGCACTTCGAAGAATATCCTACTTGCTGGCACACAGTGACGGCTTGTGTCTGCAATAAAGAAAAACATATGTACGCGTACAGAGCTGCGTGCATTTGGGTCATAGTTCAATAAAATGTGCTAGCAAGGTTCTGGGCGCGTACATGATACAATGGAGGCATGCAACTAAACTTTTAAAATCTTGCGAGATTTGGCTTTTCGGCTATTCTCTTTCTTCTCTTCCTTCTTTGGCTGTTTTGTCCCGCACGTAGTTTGAGAAGAAAGGACGGCTAAATTTTTTGCAACACTAGCCGCGCCATGGCTTCTCGGTGCTCGCTAGTAGCGCCTTTATGGCTGAAAAGAGGGTTCAAGGCCACTGCAGGTAGCACAGTTTGCACAAAAAGTGCCATCGGCCTCTTTTTGGAAATGGCCAATGGCGCAAATGCTTCCGCGGCCCTTTCTAGAGTGCTCACAAAGGAAAGAAATGAGATCGTTGGGTATGAAAGCCCTCCCCTGTCTAAATTAAATATCACAGCAGTAGCTGGTCCAGATGAGCTGGGAGCCTTTGATTTGCCGATGCAGTCGTCGCAAAGTAATGCAATCCTCAGCTGCTTTGCACCAGAAGCCCGCTATAAGGCCAAGCGTGCTGGCCCTTTGCCTGGCTGTGGGGCACCTGTGGGAAGGTAAAATGAAAAGTGTGCAAGAATTTTATCAGTATATAGATAAGCATGCATGATTAAAACCGACACGTGTCCGTATACAAAATAGGAGAAATATATATATATAATATATATATATATATATATATATATTATATATATATATATATATATATATATATATCTATATATATATATCTATCTATATATATATAATATATATATATATATATATATATATATATATATGGATGTTAATGCGCTTTCCAGATAACAACTGTTGCCCACCGCGGTGGTCTAGTGGCTAAGGTACTCGGCGGCTGCTGACCCGCAGGTCGCGGGACCGAATCCCGGCTTCGGCGGCTTGCACTTTCGATGGAGGTGGAAAAATGCCGTAGGCCCGCGTTCTCAGATTTGGGGCGCACGTTAAAGAACCCCAGGTGGTCGAAATTTCTGGAGCCCTTCACTACGGTGTCTCTCATAATAATATGGTGGTTTTGGAACGTTAAACCCCACATATCATCAAGATAACTGTTCATTCAGCCGACGTTTGCGTCGGGAGAGCCCCGTCTTTTTCAAGGTATAATAATATTTACACATTTTCCGCGTCGATTTATAGCTTGTCACGACAGGAGGGAAGAAGTCCGGAGAATAGTATAAACAACAACATAAAAAAAACTGAGGGAGAAACGTTTAAAAATAAAAAAAAATCTAGGAGAAGAAGCAAGAGAAAGACGACGGGATTAGGAAGGGACAGCATCTCAAGAGAGTAAGGCGAACGCAAACGAGCCATGCCATCATCTGTGTGCCAGTTATGACAGTGATTCAAAAACCGCCGAAAATTTCTTCCCCGATTGCGGGAAAGGGACGTCGGTTAGTCGAGTTGTGTGGGGCGCCTGGTGAAAGCATGTTATATTTTTAAATGTAAGCCATAGTACCTGCTTGTACCATGGACTTATCGTTACATACATACACAGTATAACTGATTGAGAAGCATGTTTTCATCTACATCGTGCACTGACGCAAACGCTGCCTCACGCTGCTTGCATGTAACACAGTAAGCAGCGCAGAGTTTATATATATGCATAATATCGTATAGTGGGGAATTGTTGGACGGTGTGTAATAATTTTTAAATAATGTAAATCATTCCATTACACGGAATCAACGAGATATGAAAAGCGCACCACGGCAAGTCTGCAGGGCTTCTAGATGTGGCCGCATCGTCTGGGTTATAGTAGCAGATGTCGATGCCGGCGCACTCGCCTGACGACCCTTGATTCTGGTTTACTAGCGAGTGCATTTCCAGAGGTTGTCCGGCTTGCTTTACTGCTGTGGAGCACGACGCCTGCCTTGCACTGGGCGATCCAAGAGGAGACGTTGTTTGCTCTGTACTGCCGCTTGGTGATGAGTGCATCATTCCCATCACGAGGACTTTTCTGCAGTGATGAAAGCGCAGCACGGGCGTCTGTCTGATCGTTGCTTCCTTGAAGATGTCTGATGGTGGAAAAAAGTGCTTCGACAGGGTCACTGGAGAATTTGGCAGTCAACACGTATAGGAAACCTGAACGGAATGAGAAATTGTGTGCACTGTACTGTGGACATTGTGGTCAGTTGGAGAGCTTCGTAATGTTTCAAGAGATAGGAATGCCCTCTTATGTGGTGCCGCGGCTTTCCATGCTGCGAAAAAAGGGCAGAAATTCCTGCTCCAGCCATATCCAACCTGAAAATAAAGCAGTTTATTGTAGAAAATATGACACCTAGCGGGATAAATGGAATGTACCTGTCATCATCTGGGGAACTGAACGGCATCCTGTTTTGGTCCCGGCTTACTACGTGAAGGTTGTATTTCTTATGTTGTGTATGGTGAACCATGTAAATATCATTTCCATCGCTCGATGGTTGGCAGGCAGTCTTCAAACCCGAAAATGCCAAATCTGCGGCCGTATTGTAAGAGGTATCGTAAGGCCGATGTCACCTAGAAACCAAGGAGACGCGACATATTAAAAATGATCGGAATTATTTAGAGAGGTTTTCTAAGCTTGGACGTTCGTATACAGCAAGTGAGACGAGTTACAAGTGGCACTGCAGTCATCAATAACGTGCACTTTTAAGTGAGTTTGTGTTAGTGAACATATATTTATAGAAGCTCTAATGATACGTAATTATGTGTGGTAAGCAATACGCGCAGGTACATTCGTTAAGAAAGGGAAATTGTATGTTCAGATAACCATGCGCTGTTAGCAGCAGCAGTAGCAGCAGCTCATGTGCATGTTTTTATGTGACCATACTGATAAATATGTTAGCAGTTATATACGTATTGAATTACATTTTCACCATTTGCTTCCGTTTGGGTTCTACAAACAAATAAACCAGAAACTAACATGAATATTCACGTATCGTTTGCGGTGAATTACTATTAAAAGGCAGTTTTTGTACTGCTTCATTTGAACGAAAAGCTGCAAAATTTTTTCTGCTTCTGCATGAACATTCACTTGACGTAATATGATGTAAAATGAGTTGTGGCGTAATATTAGCGCATAAAAGTTTGCCCGAGCGCGCCAAAGAATTTGAGAAGTATAAACGTCACTACTGATAGAAAACTGCGAGCATGATTCTAGCTCAATTAGATGTATTTTTTTGTGTAATACAGGTTGCAGGAAGCATACATAATTTACAGCTAACGAAAAGGCATTTCCTGCATGACCTGTGTGCGTCACGCATTGTGATGTCTACAAGGAATACAGAGAATCTGGGAGTGTGTGACACTAACGCTAAATGGGTTTACACCTTTTCTTATACATGCCTGTGGAGAGAACACTTCAACGGCCCTCTTCACGCTTAATTTCTCGAAGTTCGTCGGGTAAACGTGCTTCTGCGTAAGGTTCCGAACAAGCTTGAACGACGACTGTTTTTCTGTTATGTCCAGCAACTTTCTCAAATACGTGGGGCTGTAGTAATGCCCATTGTTGAACAGAACGCGTTTGGTGGACAACATCTGGTTGCGGAGATTTTTCAGGATGTGGCAGTGGTCAAAAGAAAGGAAGAGCCTCCGATTCATATCCATTGGATGTCTGCAACAACAACAAAAAAAAATGAATAAATAAATTGGAGAAAGGCGGCGTTTGCGGTGTGAATAATTAGTTGCATATACGGTTTTCTGTTTTTTACCAAAGTAATGTAAATGTTAGCCATTCGAAGGACGTGTGCGTTGTTAATTATTACCTTATTATAAAATTTCTCCACTCATGCCATGATCCTGCAGGTCTGTGTGTGTGTTTTATTGAGATTACCTACACCTTAAATCTTCCGAAACTTTAAGTATACTCACCCATTCATACACGTCGCATGCAGGTGCGCATACATTACGCAAACGCGTAACGTCAATTGATTTGTAAAGACGGGCTATTTACAGCGATTGTACTGTTGATAGCAATCTTGTTATGGACACGGCTTTCTTATATGGCAGCGCTGATTAAAAAAAAAGAAGGGGGGGGGGGGGCTCTGATGCTGATACAGGCTTTTTTTTTTGTGCGACCAAGTCTTTTTTTTTTTTTTTCACTCAAACACGGCATGCATGCGCGTGCATACATTGATTGATAGATATGTGGGGTTTAACGTCCCAAAACCACCATATTATTATGAGAGACACCGTAGTGAAGGGCTCCAGAAATTTCGACCACCTGGGGTTCTTTAACGTGCACCCAAATCTGAGAACGCGGGCCTACAACATTTCCGCCTCCATCGGAAAAGCAGCAGCCGCAGCTGGGATTCGATCCATGCATACATTGAGGGCACACTGCGAATACATATAAAAAAATATTTACACTAGGCATTGCGCACACAATGCGAGCTGAGAGCAAAAAATATTACTTAGCAACTTACGGCACAACTGGCATCATACGACCATTCCCTAACATGGTGAACATCTTTTTGTTCGAAGCGTGGTTGTCAGCTACAAGTCGGACCACTTGGAATCCTGCTTCTTCGATGGACTTAATTACTTCAAGTGTTAGTTGATGCAGGTGGTCTCCTTTTACTGACTGCGTGAAATAATATCCCACGGGTAGCCTGAAAAAGATAAAAATTAGCAGTATTCTGTAGCGTCGGTGTCAGCTGGGCTTAAAATCTCACTCCGTTGGAGAGAGGAGGAGAGCCAATTGCTCATCTCGAGCGCTTGTCAAATAAGTGCACAATGCTAAAGTTGACTTGCGGGGGAAAGGGGGGGGGGGAGCCCTCCTTAAAAAATAGAAGACGACTCCCCCTGCCCCTCCCCAGACTTTCAGCCCTGGTCGCGGAATAGCACATCATTGGTTAATTAAAGACAACGTTTTCTTTTTATATCTATAGGTGGGGTTAGTCTTTCAGTCACAGCGAAACGTATAGTGATAGACAAAGTGATGATTCACTTACGTGTAGTGCGTTGATAAGCCTACAAATACAAAGGCGAGAAGGTGTGTGGCCAGCTCGTTCTGAATGCCCACTTCTTTTTCTAGGCCTCCCATTTCGACTAGGCCATGGACTTTGTCTCCTTTTTTTTCGTACGTCAGTGCTTGCTTTAAAGACATTTCATCCACAATCAAAGAGCCCATTTTTCCTAACAAAAAAATGGGGGGGGGGGAATTCACTGTTAACAGACATGCGTTATATATCGGCGGAGACAGTTAATTATATAATAACCTTCTTTGTTGTTCCGTACATGACCCATAATTTAACAGAAATGATTAGGGTTTAGAGCAAACATAGCGCACTGCCGTATACTCTTAAACAATACATCTTACGTTCGAGTAATCCTTGCCACAGGTCTGGTCCCTGTTTATTCACTTTAAATCACTTTTCATTCGGCTATACTAGCATGTATTTTGATCAGTCAAACACTGCCGCGTGCGCTGCTTCCTTCGTTATTCGCGTGCATATTGTAAATAATTCTGATCGAAGTAACGTACCCGTTCGGACAAGTGTGTGCTTTCCGTGTGCAGCCTTTGCTTCATTAGCGACGAAACAACTGCTCCAGTACAGTAGCCAATGTAACGCTTCAGTGTCATGCGACTTGGAAGGGTGAGGCACCCAGACCTCCGCAACATTTCGTACCCGCAGGGTGATTTAGCTTGCCACATTATGCCTGCCTGATGGTCACCTCTTTCCAACGGTGATTTTTCTCACGCAGGCATTGCAATTGCTCCTTCAAAAATTCAGCCTTCTTGTCGTTCTCGTCCAGCATTTCCTGATGATGAAAGGGCAGTTGAAATGCGTAAATCACGCGCAAGATAACATACTGGAAGAAAGCGGAAGTGCAGGGGAGAATGGAAGCTTGACCCGCTGAAACATCGTAGAGCAGGGAATGCCGGCGCATCCAACATTTCGACATTTACGTACTGGACTTGCCCTTGTCAAGACAAGTTTAGATGTTGTGGGAGAGCAAACGTTCACACACACACGCTACTAAAGGAGGCTGTTGCTGTCCTGACAAAGAATAGTGCACCTGATTGTCGAAACCTTGCATTTGGCATCATTCCTTATTCAACAATTCATAATCGCGAGAAAAGATATGCGTTTACTCTTAAGACAATAATAGATGTTTCATGTCACCACGTGGACATTCAATTGCAGCTATGCTACATTAATGAATTGCGCAACTTCAGACTTGCGTCATGTTCAGTAACCGGCCACCGACTCACACATACGGACTAGCGGAAACTGTTCACTTACACTTTCCAAACCATTCCTTCCTTTTTGAATGCAATGCTGCTCGCTCAAGTTTATAAGGCAGACATCACATGTGCGTCAAGCGTGGCTTCCTGTACGAGCATAAACCGATCGGCCCATAGCACCAACAACACACACAGCTGCAAATTACTGTCTTTCCAGTTGTCAGTCCAATGTCCTTAATTGTTTGCGACGACAGAAATTTGAACTCGTTGTTCGCAGGATAAAGGAATAAACTCGGGGTGCGCCAATCACGCAAGGGGGTACACACACCGACCTCGTATCTTAAACACTTGCTCATGTGCGCGCTTACCCACCAACCTTCTTTTATTCCGTGTCCTTATGTCAGGCCTACACCTTCGTATGACCAGAAAGATTGCCAGCATCGGCGTACACTAAAATGTCACGTAAATTTATATGAAGAAGAAAATCTATAAACAGAGTTTCTCTCGAGCAGACATCATGACAGCGGACTTGTCATCCTTAAGGCTATAATTGTATTTCAGTCTTTCAGAAAACAAGCCTGCTTGTCGAAACGCCGGCTCGAAACAACTTTGCTAAAACTACTGATTAAGCGAGTTGGTTCATGATTATTTTCAGTGTTTGTGTGTGTGTAAACAGCGATTAAAGAATGGGAACAACCCCTGTTCACAGGTTTTTTACTGCAAGCTTCCATCCTCCCCTTTCTGACGTTTCTTACAAAAAAGTATAGGGACACTAAGTTAATAGACTGATAAATGAGTACCTGATAATTCTCTATCGTTCCTGTTCCGATCATACGACTATTAGAACAGAAAAAATTAAGACTAGGTTTAATGTTCTGAGTTTGGCGAACAATCTTCGACACGTGCACGTCGCTTTATGTTGCGTCGCTCCTTGTGTACTTGGCCGCATTGGCTGAGAACATTTCTTTGAAACTTGCTACTTCAGACCTTGCATCTACTAACACAGCAGTCTTAGACATTACCTGAGGCCGTCAAAGTATGACGTCACTGCTAGCCGATGCGCGAGAACTTAAGGGTAGCATCGCCACCTTTACAATCTCTTATAGTTTCGAGAATTCCTTCGCTCACCGGACGTCCTCTCGTAGTACGGGTGATGTTGATAGAATTGACTTACTCCTAAATTGTTATTATGTTCAGAGTCATTTAAAATTAAGTGCGAATATAAAAGGATTAATATAACATTCGTCCACTGACGTAACTGCGTACCTGCAGCGTTAGAGCGCCATTCGCCTCGGCGAGGGCTTTCATCTCGAAAAAATCTTTCTTTAGCTTCTCTAGCTGTGAATGCAAATTACTGTTCATTTCTTTCAGCCTGCTGCACTTCCGCCGCAACGTCTTAGTTGCCGCGACCAGGGAGCGCATCTTCTTCAAACCGATCGACGTTTGCGACGTCATGGAGCGCCGCACTGGCCTCTTCTGGTGTTCCCCTTGTATAACTGAACTACAGTCCTCCATGTTGTCCTGACTTGATGGAAAATGCAACCACTCGGCCTCTTGTGCAGTTTCAATTGGGTTTTCAGAACTATATTTCCCCAGGCTCCGCTGATGCTCGCTCTTCTTGAGAAGAATCTGCGTTGGACGTTCCCCTGTTAAGCCGAAAAAATAGCGAAGCATGACAGATATATTGTCCCGCTAAACGCATAAGGGAATACTGCTAACATTATTCTTATCCGTTGTTGTGTTAGACTTCAAGTTTTACTTACAGTATTTTACTTGTATGGGTGCCAGCGTTGTTTCCCCCTGCGTTCGTTTTAGCCGCTTTTTCCGCGGCATTGGATCTTGCCCACGTGGATCAGGAGAAGCGGGAAATAAGGAAGGCACGGCTGTGGGCTTCAACATCTTCCTTTTCGTCACTGTTCTGTAATCTTCAGCGGTAAAATGCAGGCTGCATACCTTCGACCGGTCGCGGGCTCCCAGCGATGCTTTCCTGAACCTTCATCAAAGGTAAAGGCGTATACGCATGGCTAGCAAGATTGCAAAATAACAGTCCATAACACCTTTTTTGTAATTAATTTTTCCAAAATGTAACAAGCCAAATGGGGAGGTTAAGAAAAAGCATAGCCACGATTTTATTCTGGGGAAGTACCTGTATACCCATTTAGTGCATTTTCATATTTTCTCGCAGCCTTTGTAAATGTCTTTTAGATGACTACATTCGTCGATTGATGTTTAGTGATGGTACGTGGTCGAGTCCAGTGGCATACTTGAAGCCCTTTATTCGAAGAGCTCATTGGCTATACAAGGTTTCATAACAAAGCTGAATTTCCTAATGGCTGCTCAGTAACGAAGCGCGACCCAATACGACAGAGCCGAAACCGAGGCGCACTTGAGCGCCTTGGTCTTGGTTTAGAGCGCAAACCTCTAACCTGTACAATGACTCCGCCGTTGGACGACGATGACTTCAGTGGTTTTTGTTCTTTTGCATTCTCCAAAACGAATCTTTGTCATGCATGATGTAATCTCAGATGCAGCACGCACATAAATAGAGTATCTGTCGCTGATTATTCCAGGTTCCTCATTTCGGTTTCACCGGCTGGGTCTCTTAACCCTCACAGAGCCGATGGGCTCATTGCACGAAGGACTTCAATTATGTCATTATACCCGACCGCCTGCCAGCCCTATATAGAGTGAACAGTTAATCGCCACATTTCGTTACCGGCGTAACGTTTCTAATTACCTTAAGTAAGCTTATACAGAAACGAACAAAGCTGTATGGGAAGATAGAAGTTTGAGATGAGAAATACATTTGACCAAATTCGGTCGCTAACTTCAGTGACACCCAGTGTTCAAGAGTTGTCCATCGCTAAACACACACACACACACACACACACACACACACACACACACACACACACACACACACACACACACACACACACACACACACACACACACACACACACACACACACACACACACACACACACACACACACACAAACACACACACAACACACACACACACACACACACACACACACACACACACAGAGACACTGTGGAGGCAGCACGTAAATATTTCATATCATTATTTTTTTATGGATTTCGGCGGCATTTGTTGAGGCAGCCTTCGGGAAGGGTGCTCGAACCCCTCGCAACCCACCGCTACGCATTTTTACATAATTTACAGATTTCGTATATTTACTTTTTTCTTGTGTGCTATATTTAAATTTCTTGGCACTATTTGTGGAGCCTGCCATATTAGCCGCGGTACTTTAAAAAAGCTTTCATGTTTTTTAGCTCAGTGAATTAGCATAACACACGGAAATAAAGTTTACTAAAGCACCCTGGTGCTTCTTGCTAGCTTGCAACTCGTTCTGAATTGAAACGACTCTCAAAAACACAAGACTCACCTTTTCTTCCAATTGCCTCGATCCATTCTTCCCGTATGTCTGTGGCAGGAAACTCGTGAAAACTTACTTTACTTTGTTTGCCTTGTTCCGATTTGCAATATGGCACGCAGCAATACACCATACTTACATTTGAGGTGTCAGCTCATCTAAAAAAAAAAAACTGCACGCGGCCACTATTAGAGCTGACTACTGCAGCTATCTGCCGTCTGCAAGTTTCTGCACACGACCTACTGTGTTTCTGCGTATCTTCTGCAATTTGTGTATGCGTATCGTCTGGAACCATCGTGATTCAGTGTGAACAATGAATGCCTAACAATAGTTTTTTTATCTCGTTGGACTACGTTTTCATTCAAGAAATATTTTCATAATAAATTTTCCTTCATTTGTAGAAAAGTTCCCGTCTGCTTGCCACTGTGACCCTTTGTGTGCTTTTTTTACGGTTCTATTTCTGCTTCAAAACGTCCACACGAATGCAGCCAACTCTGACGAGGAATCATATCGCTTTATTTGCCATATTTTACACATTCATACACAATTCATGCACAATAAGAACGATTTGCACTGCCACAGCGATGGCTGAAGCAGACGACAGCGAACAGGTGCTGCCTAGCGCCACGCCGCTCGTAGGTGACGGCCCTAGCGGCAGAAGGTATGAACTAGAACGTGGGCGCTGGAAGAGGTGCTCTCTGGGCAGGTCAGGAGTGTAGTAGGTCATGACTGA
>WOVY01014800.1:0-111995 GCA_013436015.1 Rhipicephalus annulatus
GAAGCTTAGCTGTTATTGTCATATTTGTCAGCATCCGTTGTGTTAACCAGTGGTGTACCTGTCAAGTTTTAACCAGTCGTTCGTACCTGATAAACAAGTTGCAACGTTCGTATGTGTCCTGAGGGACGGCCAGCGCGTTGTCCCTTGCATACATTCGAATGTAAAGTGAGGCAGCTTGCCAGTTTAAGGTTATTCCCTGCTGTGACATGGTGGTAGGATGTCGTCTAAGATTTTGTTGTAAGGCTACAGGCATTACTTTTGCCTTCGAACACTGACATTGGTGCTGAGCAGTCGGGGCGTAAGCTAGCAAAGTGGTATCTCTTTGCCCGAAAAGGTAATGGCGTACTCTTGGAGTGCTTTCGTACTGATTCAAGCGAGTTTTGCATTAACGTGATTTGAGGCGCGCATTTTTATAGGTTTGTGTCGTGATGCCGATGGTGTTGACAAGTAACACTTTTCAAGGTTATCGAACACATTCTTTTTCCGCCTGCTGTTTTTTTTTAACCTCATGGCCATCGAAATATGTAAGCTCTTGTACTGTGCGCGCTCATATGTACATTCTCGCTGAAAGGGTTCTAGAGAGAAAAGATTGTGACGTGGCCCAAAATATTGTGACACTTAAGTCTAGACTGAAACTTGGTAGTCACTCGTTTTCACGTTAAACCGCATTGTCGGCAAAAACTGCGGAGTCCACGACTGCTTTGGGATCTGATAGCGTCAATGACATGCAAAACCGAAGGCTCAGCATATCGCAGCAGTGTCCCTAACAGTGCTATCTTCTTGCTCTTCGCGTAGCGCCGAGCGTGCAGCCCTTCGAGAGCTGGCGCGAAAGGCTCGGGCCCTTCGCGTGCGTGGTCTGGGTGGAGGAGATCCAGGAGAATGTCCTCCTCTCATGAGCCCCGTCAAGGTATGATACCCTTCAGTCAACCAAACACAAGTGGAAGGGGAGTGTGTGGCGTTACTGTTGTGGACATTACGCAATGTCATGCTGTGTTTCTCTCAACTTCTCATTGCTTTGACGCGATACTGTGCGTTGAGCTCAGATAATACATCGCTAGAATAAGCGAGCGATAATTTCATCGGCAATGATGCGACTGCGTTTTTCGACCTCTACATCATAGCACCATCTTGGCCATCCAGCAAATCAAAATAGTTTCTTTGTGCAAGAACGAACTTTATCACCTAAATTATCTGCAACACCTATGAAGGCATGTAAGTTCAAGATAATGGTAGCAAACTGCGCCGCAGAGGACAAACATCTCAGAACGGCGTACTGAGTGCACTAGTAATTGGACAGGCAGAGGAGAGGTAGCAAGTGAAACGCCAAGAAGTTCTGAGACAGCACTTTAATTAACATTGTTGACGGTGCTGCAGTTATAAATATAGAGATAGTTTGTACACACCGGAACAATTCCTTCCCGAACGGCGTGGCTTAAGACAGCACATCTGAGATTTTAAATATTTCTTGCCGGTTCGATAATTAGCGTACGAAGTTTACTTAATTTATTTTCAAACTGTTCTCAATAAACCAAGCCATGTATATTAGCGCCAGATATACAAGAGAACACCACGATGCGAAAGAAGTATAAACAACGTGAAATTCGCTACAACTCGTGTATGACTTGCAGCAGCTCTTGTGCCGTAATATTGATGGTGAGCGCACCCAGTATTGCTGAGAAAATTTAACGCGGAAGAATCATTACTTAAAGCCGTATGCGAAGAATGGCACACGGCCACGGTTGTACAGGAGCGGCTGTAAATAAGCAGCAGCGGCGGCGCGCCACCCGCTCGAAAGCAAACTGCAAGCTCGGGGCGCGTTACAGGGGGCGTCACTGTCGCAAGTGAAGGAAAAAAAAAGTACGCACCGAAGAGGAGGCGGTGAGGGAGAGAGCAGATGGCAGTACTTTTACGAAGTATAGGGGCTTATGGCTGCAGTGTTGAATATATTGAGCGAAACGTTACGAAGTGACCTTAAATATTTGGAAAAAGGTAAACGCACAATCATGTTTGTTTAACAGTGGCGTGTTTTTACACACCCAGTTTTTTTATAGTGGAGTTAGGATTGCAAAAAACAAGGGTATTATCAAAAGCTGAAGTGGTAAGCCAAAATGTAGCGTGAGTGAGTCCGAAGATGGTAACCCTGGTCCTACGTAGACAAACAGCAGTGGTCAGTACTTGAGTATAATGGTCGCTGCCACGACGTTACGGCTGTATCATGCGTATTTCAGAAAAGCTAGATGGGTGGCAGTGGAAACAGAATTGACCTTTCATCAATGTTATGCCTGCACGGGGTGTTTTTTAAAACAGTTCCGAGACCTGGCGTGGTTCTGTGGGAGAATACATACTGCCAGGTACAATACTTGAATCACAATACTGCTGGCATCGTAAACTAAATTCTTTGCAATAATCGAGCCTGCGGTGCCAACGCCAGCTTCTCTTAACGCTATCGCACTGAATTTACCAATGTGTGTACTCGCTGTTCCTCGCTAGGTATATACTGTCATAAACCGGTGGCATGGATGGATGGATGGCTGGATGGATGGATGGGTGGATGGATGGATGGATGGTTATAGCTGTACCCGATAGATCGGGCGGTAGCAAGCGCCACCAAGCCGACATTCAATGCAGATGAATGAGATGAAGCACATAGCCGCATACAGCGCCCCGTGGTGGCGAATATGTCCCAAACATGTCGGGAGCAAAGGGTTCGACATTGCATGCGACCAGATTTTCAAATTGTTCATGTCATGTCCAGAAAGTGAGAATCGCCAAGGCCTTATATGTTCCCATACCTATTTTGGTCTACTCGAAGTCATTAGGTGATCATGTTTGCACTAAGACGTTGGCATCTAGATAGATAGATAGATAACTAAATAAATATTTGAGGAGATAGATAGATAAATAGATAGATAGATAGATAGATAGATAGATAGATAGATAGATAGATAGATAGATAGATAGATAGATAGATAGATAGATAGATAGATAGAGATAGATAGATAGATAGTAACATTGCAGCAGATGTCCGCACGGTGCCCACCTCACTATAGTTATGGAGTGCCGTTACGACATTTTTCGCGACTCTTCATATGGAGCTACGTGAATGCTGGATGCGCTAGAGTAATTGGCCTCGACTGGTGAATTTAGTATTGACGTGCACTTCGGAAGTGACTATTTTAAACGTTTCCCGTGTCCCACTATTCGTGTGTTGTCCTTGCATACAGAAAAATTCACACGAGGCTTGTCATACCTAGAAATTTGATGGCACCATCCGTTTCGTTGTTTTGTGCTCACAGGTGCTTCCTGAGCAGCCCTCGTCTACCACTTATTCATCACTGATGGTGCACAAGGAAACCAGGGACGCAGAAGCAGGCAGCACCAAGTTTTCTTCGGTACCAAAGAGCCAAGGGCTTCCGAGTGGTCTTGTCGTTCGACCAACTACTGGCCGTGCACCCTTCAAAGATGTAAGCAAAGAGAACAGTTCCGTCTTAGCACAGAAGCAGTCGTCTGCCGATTCTTTGTCACCGATGGTGCACACAGAAACAAACGACCCAAAAGCAGACAGGACGAAAATTTCTTTGGTGCCAAAGAGGCAAGGACTTTCGAGTATACTTGTCACTCCAGCACACACTGCCGGTGCACCCTTCGTGAATGCGAACAAAGAACCCCATTCCGCCTCAGACCAGCACGAGTCGTACACCAGCAAATCATCACCCGCGGTGCACTCAGAACGCAAAAGCCCAGAACCAGGAAGCACAGAATGTTCTTCGATGTCAACAAGCTCTGCATCATTTGGACAGAGTGGAGTAAGGTAAGGTTTTATTGTGAAGTGTCTAAAAACGATCCTTTCTGCTCGGGTGTGTCTCCAGTGCCACTCGCTGTCTCGTCTGTTCCTTTTTCATTCATTTACACTTCCAGGTAACTAACTCTTGAGAAAAGCAATATTCGTTTGATTCACTGCGTTATTGCTGCTTGTGAACCCTTGCTATAACGACGTTAGCTAGGGGAGGAGGCTTGCTAAAGAGAAACAGGGGAATTATTTATCTTCCGCTGATTTCTGCCCAAGAACCATATTGTATTGTGCTCGTACTTAGACTCAGAATGTCAGCAGCATATTTTTTTTCAGCCACTGAACTGCCGGTCTTTTAGTTTCATTTCCGAAGGGTTCGCTTAGACGAGGAGGCAAGTTTAGTCAGTGACTATATATGCTGACGGATGTCGTCAAAGCTCTGTGCACATCAGGGATTCTCATAGAATGCACTGCGCTCTCTCTTAGTTGACCAGGCTGCACGTCGGCTGACATGCTTTACCTGAGTGCAAATTGAGAACTTATCGGCAATGGCGCAGGAAGCTCTGTCGTTAACGTCTTCGTGGCCTTATCATGCCGTTTCTTTTGTTCCTCTTCTTGTATCGTCGACGCGCTGCTGGAGCATAACTGGAGCGTATCGAGAATTTCCTTGATGCACCATAATCATATGTAGCTTTCAGTCTCTGCACTGTGCACTCACTCACTCATTCACAATATTCAACATTGGCTTTTGTTAACGTTAGCTGAGAAACACAGCGAAACACGAGGACGAAGAAAGGCAGTCGACCAGAGGAACGCTCAACTTAAAACTGAATTTTATGGCTTAAACCATGCTGCATTTATAGTCAAACCTGGCATGTCAGAATGCCATCTAAAGTTTCAAAGAATGACATGACGTGTATTTCAAAACTATTAGTATGGTACTCGGACACTTAAGCAGAAGGCAAAGAAGCAGAAACGGTTTATGACAATGTGTGCAGCAGCAGCAAAAATTCAATGAGCCAAACTTCATTAATCTTAACAAGCAAAACTGGTGAACAAGCCACAACACACTGGGTCACCGCAATAACAATTCATGTTGGTAAATCAAAGAAAAAAATACCAAGAATAATAATGGTAAAAGGATGCAAATAATGAAACCACTGAAGTATTGCAGCTTTGCGTCAGTTAGCAAAATAGATGGCTTGCAAGTGCCACTGTTTCCCGCGGTTATTATTATTTTATTTATTTATTCAATACTGCACATTCAAGGTCCCAGCAAGGTGGTTAATACAGATGCACATAAAATAAAAAACAGATTTAAATGAATCAGCAATAGCAAATCTGAAGCAATAAAGGGCGAAGAAGATTGTCTGGTAAGGCGAGTCATTCATCGCAAGTATTAGGGCAGTTACATTTACAAATGCTTCGAATATTTGAAGTTCTGTCTTCCACAATGTCTATTTGAAAATTTGGAGTGTCGTAAAACGGGAAAATATCCACATTGTTCGCTGTGATTTGTCGGGAAGTTTACACTGCGTTTCGCACATCTAAATTGTGTTTCAATCCCCGTTGCGTCAGCTAGTGATCTATTTCGCTCACTGACACTGAGGACTTACACCGAAAGGAATTTATTTGATGCCTTCTTTTACTGTGTTTATTCTTGGTCACTTGTTTATTGACTCACTCATATGAATGACTTTCGCAACGTCACTGCCTGCTTTGTCTTGTTGGCAGGTTTCGCTTGTTGAGTTTGGTGAAGGTTGGGCTATTGAAGCTTAGCTGTTATTGTCATATTTGTCAGCATCCGTTGTGTTAACCTGTGGTGTAACAAGTCAAGGCTTAACCAGTCGCTTCGTACCTGATAAACAATGTTTCAACGTTAGTATGTGTCCTGCGGGACGGCCAGTGCGTTGTCCCTCGCATACTTTCGATATAAAGTGAGGCAGCTTGCCAGTGTAGGGTTATTCCCTGCTGTGACTTTGTGGTAAGAATTCGTCTAAGATTTCGTTGTGAAGCTCCTGGCATTACTTTGGCTTCGAACACTGACAATGGTGCTGAGCAGTCGGGGCGTTCAGCGAGCAAGTGGTATCTCTTTGCCCGAAAAGGTAATGGCGTACTCTCGGAGCGCCTTTCGTACTCATTCAAGCGAGTTTTGCATTAACTTGATTTGAGGCGCGCATTTTTATATAGGTTTGTGTCATGATGCCGACGGTGTTGACAAGTAACACTTTTCAAGGTTATCGAACACGTTCTTTTCGACCTGCTATTTTTTTGTAAAACCTCATGGCCATCGAATTATGTAGGCTTTTGTATTATGCGCGCTCATATGCACATTCTCGCCGAAAGGGTTTTTAGAGAGAAAAAGATGGCGACGGGGCCCAAAATGTTGTGACACTTCAGTCTTAACTGAAACTTGGTGGTCACTCGTTTTCACATTAAACCGCATGTGGGCAAAAACTGCGGAGTCCACGACTGCTTTGGGATCTGATAGCGTCACTGACATGCAAAACCGAAGGCGCAGCATATCGCAGCAGTGTCCCTAACAGTGCTATCTTCTTGCTCTTCGCGTAGCGCCGAGCGTGCAGCCCTTCGAGAGCAGGCGCGAAAGGCTCGGGCCCTTCGTGTGCGTGGTCTGGGTGGAGGAGATCCAGGAGAATGTCCCCCTCTCATGAGCCCCGTCAAGGTATGATACCCTTCAGTCAACCAAACACAAGTGGAAGGGGTGTGTGTGGCGTTACTGTTGTGGACATTACGCAATGTCATGCTGTGTTTCTCTCAACTTCTCATTGCTTTGACGCGATACTGTGCGTTGAGCTCAGATAATACATCGCTAGAAATAAGCGAGCGATAATTTCATCGGCAATGATGCGACTGCGTTTTTCGACCTCTACATCAGAGCACCATCTTGGCCATCCAGCAAATCGAAATAGTTTCCATGTGCAAGAACGAACTTTATCACCTAAATTATCTGCAACACCTATGAAGGCATGTAAGCTCAAGATAATGGTAGCAAACTGCGCCGCAGAGGACAAACATCTCAGAATGGCGTACTGAGTGCACTAGTAATTGGACAGGCAGAGGAGAGGTAGCAAGTGAAACGTCAAGAAGTTCCGAGACAGCACTTTAATTAACATTGTTGACGGTGCTGCAGTTATAAAATATAGAGATAGTTTGTACACACCAGAACAATTCCTTCCCGAATGGCGTGGCTTAAAACAGCACAGCTGAGATTTAAATATTTCTTGCCGGTTTAATAATTAGCGTACCAGGTTTACTTAATTTAATTTCAACCTGTTCTCAATAAACCCAGCCATGAATATTAGCGCCAGATATACAAGAGAACACCACGATGCGAAAAGAAGTATAAACAACGTGAAATTCGCTACAACTCGTGTATGACTTGCAGCAGCTCTTGTGCCGTAATATTGATGGTGAGCGCACCCAGTATTGCTGAGAAAATTAACGCGGAAGGATCATTACTTAAAGCCGTATGCGAAGAATGGCACACGGCCACGGTTGTACAGGAGCGGCTGTAAATAAGCAGCAGCGGCGGCGCGCCACCCGCTCGAAAGCAAACTGCAAGCTCGGGGCGCGTTACAGGGGGCGTCACTGTCGCAAGCGAAGGAAAAAAAAAGTACGCACCGAAGAGGAGGCGGTGAGGGAGAGAGCAGATGGCAGTACTTTTACGAAGTATAGGGGCGTATGGCTGCAGTGTTGAATATATTGAGCGAAACGTTACGAAGTGACCTTAAATATTTGGAAAAAGGTAAACGCACAATCACTGTTTGTTTAACAGTGGCGTGTTTTTACACACCCAGTTTTTTTATAGTGGAGTTAGGATTGCAAAAAAACAAGGGTATTATCAAAAGCTGAAGTGGTAAGCCAAAATGTAGCGTGAGTGAGTCCGAAGATGGTAACCCTGGTCCTACGTAGACTAACAGCAGTGGTCAGTACTTAAGTATAATGGTCGCTGCCACGACGTTACGGCTGTATCATGCGTATTTCAGAAAAGCTAGATGGGTGGCAGTGGAAACAGAATTGACGTTTCATCAATCTTATGCCTGCACGGGGTGTTTTTCCAAAACAGTTCCGAGACCTGGCGTGGTTCTGTGGGAGAATACATACTGCCAGGTAAATACTTGAATCAAAATACTGCTGGCACCGTAAAATAAATTCTTTGCAATCTTCGAGCCAGCGGTGCCAACGCCGGCTTCTCTTAATGCTATCGCACTGAATTTACGAATGTATGTATTCGCTGTTCCTCGCTAGGTATATACTGTCATAAACCTGTGCCATGGATGGATGGATGGATGGATGGATGGATGGATGGATGGATGGATGGATGGATGGATGGATGGATGGATGGATGGATGGATGGAAGGATGGATGGATGGAAGGATGGATGGATGGATGGATGGATGGATGGATGGATGGATGGATGGATGGATGGATGGATGGATATGGCTGCACCCTATATATCGGGCGGTGGCGAGCCGTCGTTCAACGTCATTCAACATTCGACATTGAATGACGGCTAAGCCGTCATTTAACGCAGATGAATCAGATGAAGCACAGTAGCCGCATACAGCGCCCCGTGGTGGCGAATATGTCCCAAACATGTCAGGAACAAAGGGTTTGACATTGTATGCGACCAGATTTTTATATTGTTCTTGTCATGTCCAGAAAGTGAGAATCGCCAAGGCCTTTATACGTTCCCATACCTGTCTACCCGAAGTTAGTTAGTTGATGATGTGAGCACTAAGACGTTGGCATGTAGATAAATAGATAGATAGATAACTAAATAAATATTCGAATAGATAGATATACAGATAGATAGATAGATAGATAGATAGATAGATAGATAGATAGATAGATAGATAGATAGATAGATAGATAGATAGATAGATAGATAGATAGATAGATAGATAGATAGATAGATAGATAGATAGATAGATAGATAGATAGATAGATAGATAAGATAGATAGATGGTAACTTTGCAGCAGAAGATGTCCGCACGGTGCTCACCTCGCTATAGTTACAAGGGTGCCTGTTACGACATTTTTCGCGGTCCCTTCATATGGAGCTACGTGAATGCTGGATGCGCTAAAGTAATTGTCCTCGATTGGTGAATTTAGTATTGACGTGCACTTCGGAAGTGACTATTTCAAACGTTTGCCGTGTCCCGCGGTTCGTGTGTTGTCCTTGTATACAGAAAAATTCACACGATGCTTGTCATACCTAGAAATTCGATGGCAACACCAGTTTCGTGGTTTTGTGCTTACAGGTGCTTCCTGGCCAGGAAGACGAGCTGGCGCGACGCGTCCAGGACGCCTTGGGTGACGTCAACGTGGCGCTGTGGCTCTTTGCAAACCACCGCGACCACCTGTATGGCCTCGCGGGCAACAAAGTGGTCCAGCAGACTCGGGCCCCGCCTCCCGTTGGCAAACCCGTCAATGGCCGAAGCAGCACTTCCTCGATGAGGAATGACGACGCCATGGGTGGGTGTTGCTTGCAACTTTTCGAAATTCGCACTTAAAATAGGACAGCGTGCTCCTAATTACGCACAGTGGTAATTAAGGAAATACATTTAGATTATTTTCTTCAATAAGACTATCTTTACAAAGTTGAGAAGCTAAATTGTACACACTGATGGTTTATTTTCTTTTGATTGTCAAAAGCATATTTGACAATATTAGAGGGAAAGTTGTCTTTACCACTGTACGCATATTTTATAGGCCACTCATGAATTTGTTTTGGCCTAATTCATTAGGAGTTTTTTATATACTGTGTGTTTAACAGCAGATAAATGAATATTATTGTGAAATTACTACATTTCTCGTAATATTCATAATAGTATTGTTAGTAGCCTTGTACAATATACTAGTGATGAGGACTGAGTAACACTGCACCAGTCGTCATCACTGATTAAAGCTCGAAATTTAAGACAAAGGGAGGAGGTAGCCAGAAGTTAAGAGTGCCCAGATGTCTGTGTTCTAATGATTTCGGCATCGGTTAATCTTTGCGCAGATCCTGGAGGAACAAAAAGTAGCAGTAGCAATAGGAGCAGCTCGCTGTCTACGGAAGCAACACCATAGTAATCGTGCGAGCAGCAGCGGTTGCCATGTCAGCAGTGGTGGCAGCACGCATCCATGCTAGCCAGTCCAGGCACACGCAATCAACAGCAGAGCTTTGCTTACGGCCCCAGCTCAAGCCACCTCTCACGCCATGACAGCAGTCGCCACTCTCAAAATCAATCACCCGAGGCAGCAGCAGCTACACCCTCCTCAATCACTTATGGACGGCCAGTACAAGCCCTCGACTGCTTACTCGTCTTCCGTGACAGGCAGCAAGAACAGCAGGCACTCGGCCCAGCCTCTGCAGGGCTCATGGCTCCAACCCCACCAGTCCAGGGGCAGCTTCCTCTAAGCAAGTGAGGACCACACCAGTCTAGCTCTTATTCCTTGTTTTCAGAAAGGGCCTTGAACGAGCCGAGTGAATATAAAGGAACACTTATTGCAGGTGCTGCCAAGTTGTCTGAAAATATTCTACTTTCGCACTCACACCACTCATAAAGAAACTCCTAAGTGACATTTTTGGAGCTCCGCATGAATCCGTAATAACTTTTTATGTTGCTAATAGTTCTTTGTCTCATCGCCATTTCCTCAAAACGTATCCGGCAAAATCATATAGCCATTATGGTTAGTATTGGAAGAAACTTCACATAAAAATCAGGGCACAAGTCTTGTGTATTTTATTTTTTCACAGCACAACCAGGGCGGAAAGACATTAGGAAAATTGTGTTCGGTCCGCTACTGTTTGGAGTACGGATGCAAGCTATATTGGTGGAAGCTTCTAATTTTTGCGACTTTTCGTTCCCATCTACCATCTCATTCAAGTTAGGGCACTGCTGACAAACATCCTGTATATTGACACTTGTTCAAAGTATATATATATATATCCATTAAGTGAACGTGGAGGCTACCGCTATTGTGGCTGGGTGGTTGAGCATTGAACATGCTCTTAGAAAGTACGAGGTTCTAATACAGCTTTTAGCAGGTAATTTTTTGACCACTTTTCTTTCTGTACATTTACATTAGAATTTGTTTTAAAACCATTCACTATACATTTGTAGCCACCTTTGTCTGTCAGTTATCATTACCAGGTTGTTTAAACAAGAAAAAAACGAGCCCTAATGCGTCTTTTTTCAATTAGAATTATTCTTGCAAATTTTTTGGGCTACGTTGTTTACAATGATGGTTAATTTTTTATTTGATTGTCAAGAGGCATATTTGGCTATTGTATTTATTAGAAAAGTAGTCACTAGCACTGCATGTATGTTTTATAGGCCCTCATGATTTTTGCCATTATTCATGAAATCTATATTAATTCCACGAATAATGCCAAAGCAATGTTTAAAACAGTGGAATGAATAATATTGTGGAATATTACTTTTTGTATCAATGGAAATAGTATTGGTAGAAGCCTTGTACAACATAATATTGTTCCTACTAGTGCATAAGACTAATACAATTTAACACTGTACGAGTCGTCATCACTACTTGAAAGCTTAAGTTTTAAGAGAAAAGGAGGATCGAGGCAGCATTTAAGAGTGGACCGATATCCGTTTTATAACGCCATGGGCATTGATTTATCTTTGTACAGATCCTGGAGAAACAAGGAGTAGCAGCAGCGATAGGAGCAGCTCTCTGTCTACCGACCAGCACTATAGTCATCATCTGAGCAGCAGTGGTCGCAGCGCGCATGCTGCTAGCCAGCAGAGTACACGCCATCAATCAGCAGAGCTCCAGTTACAACCCCAGCTCAAGCCACCTTTCACGCCATGACAGCAGTCACCCCTCTGGCAATCATCATACAAAGCAGCAGCTGCCGCACCACCCTCAATTGCAAATGGGCGGCCAGTACAAGCCCTCGCCTACTTCCTCGTTTCCTCGGCAGCCAGTAAGAACAGTAGGCACTCCGTCCAGCCTCTGCAGGGCTCATTGTACCAACCTCACCAGTCCAGGGGCAGCTCTTCTGAGCAAGGTGAGAACCACACCAGGCTAGCTCTTCTTGCTTATTCTACTTGAAGGGCGCTGAATGAGCCACGTGGCTATAAAAGAACATTCATTGCAGGTGCTGCCAAGTTGTCTAAAGATAATTTCTTTTGCAGTCACACGCCACATAAAGACTTCCCCTGTGGCACATCTGAAGTCTCGCAGTAATCTTTCCACCATGTTTGCTGTTTTTTAAGGATATTCATTTCTTCGTCGGGCTTTATCGGGCGTCCGTCGGGATCTGTTCTCCACCCTCTACCTTAGCAGTAACTGCGGGCGCGCACATCCCTAAATACCGTAGCTTCTACCATGTCACGTACTGGTGTCTTTAGCAGCCCAAAGCAGCAGCGGGCGAGCGCACTTTTTCACGCCCCTAGCAAACGGAGCCCCTACGTCCTTGAATTGAGCGTGACTTGCCAGCACATGATTGCAGTGCATTTGAAACGCGTTTGTGCTGCCACTGTTGGCGTATACGCAATACGCAATTTTCTCATACGTCCTTTCGGGGAGGTGGGTTTTTGTGTGTACCTAGCTGATATTTCCTTAAATAAAAATATCAAGTCAAACTGGTTATTATTGGAAAAGAATTCTGCAAACAAGAAAGCGTTATTCCCAAAACTCTAAGCACAAATCTTGTGTGCTTTTAAATCTTTCAGAACACAGTCACAGCTGGAAGTTATTAAAAATTACGTTTTGCATGTAGTAAGGCCATTTAATAATGGGCGTGCAAATGCTGAATATAATAATTAAAGCTACTAAATATTGTGGCTTTTTTTCATCTCATGCGAAGTTGGGGAACTGCTGACAAACATCCTTTATATTGATGTATATTGACTGTCCCGCCTCTCCATGCGGTTCTGTGAATTATGATGGTGCGAGTGTTACAGTCAGCTGAGCCCAATGTAACTAGTTTCCTCAAAGGACTCGAACAATGCAATCAAAATGGGTACTAACACTGAGTTCGCCAGCTTTCACTGAATATTAAGCCTCTGGGAACTTCTCAAATGTTATAGGTCTGTATGTGTTTCTTCCGACTAGATTGAGAAAGTTTGTGAGCAGTATGATTGGACAATGATTGCATGCAGGGAAGTTCAGCAAAGCATGTTGTAGTGTGATTAGGCCTTCAAAAAAACTGTGACGAACAGAAGAAACGTCATTATTGTCTTGATTGCTTAGTTTTGCAGGCTTTGTCAAGATGTCTGCTTTGTTTTATTTTATTATAAGAAAGCTGCACTATAAACTAAAGAGAAGCCAACATTCTGACTTCTCTTGGTGGTACACATGAGCTTAGCTTTTCCTTCTTCTTGTTCTTATGTTTGTGTAAGCTTATATGTTCTCTCAGAGAGCATGGCCTTGTTATGAAGAAAGAGTGTTTGATTTCATTTTTGTTGCACTTTAAATTTTCAGATCTTCTTTCATTGTTCCATTCCTTGCTCCTACTTACAGGCTTGCTAGTGAATGCAACGCCCAAGAAAAGACCTTTTCCATCTTCAAGTGCGGCCTCGAGTGCAGCCTCCACCACGAATTCCCCCGTGCCTTCGTCGAGCCAAGAACCTCGGAATGATCTTGGCGTTCGACCACCAGCCAAGCGTGCACGACGGTTGTGAACAACAGAAACAGTTGCCCCTCAGCACAGGACTAGTCACCTACAACTTCATCATTCATAATGTGCACAGAAAGCAATATCCCAGAAACCTGTATCACCCCCCCCTTATGATGAAGCATATAATCGCTACATATGATTCATGCACCTGACATAATGGCCGTGTGTGTGAGAATTTTACGCATAAAAAAAGCAAGAAATGAGGAAACTCTGACAACGTTTTCTTCAACGAAATTCGATTCCGTGTGCTTACACAGTATATATACCGGGAAGTCTGTTGTTGCAAGAGTCCCGAGCTTGATAATTTTAGTTACAAACACCGTTGTGCTTCCATTTCATTTTTTGTTTTTCTCATGTTTTGTAAAATCTCTCATAATCGTCTTAACTGTTTTTGTATGCATTCTTAATGCATGTCTGCGCTAAGTGTGTTTTTCTATTATCATCCCTTTCATGCCTTGTATTACTAATATGTAACGCGTTAGGCTTGTTTTGTTGCCTGCCGGATGCTGTGACACAAGATACTGATTGCCTAGGCAGGCTTCACAACATAGTGTTTCATCCTTTCAGTCTGTAAATGAGTCATTGACATAGCATGAACTTCATTGTATAGTGCAATCAATATCCGATTTTAGCAAAAAATGGCCACATGTTGCTTGTTTTGTTGCCTGCCAGATGCTGTGACACAAGATACTGATTGTCTAGGCAGGCCTCACAACATATTGCTTCATCCTTTCAGTCTGTAAATGAGTCATTGACATAGCATGAACTTCATCGTATAGTGCAATCAATATCAGATTTTAGCAAAAAATGGCCACATGTTACGCTGGTTTATGCACATTATGGCGACTAGTTCTATTGAACTGCGAATAAATATGTATTTATCATCAAGTCATCGATGATCTTTTTCTACATTAAGACAATCAAATCTCAGCCAAGAAATACATTGGAAGCTCGTTTGCAACGTCAACATGCAGTTTCGTCTTGGTTCGGGAGAAGTGGCAGGTTGCACTATTCGTTGAGCATGCTAATCCTTCTGTAGCATTGCTACATTCAAAAGTACTAAAAGAAAATAAATCAAGAAAACTTCATTAAGAGGTGAGTGTATGTCGAGCTAAGTATTTGAGTATTTACTTTACTAGTTCACGCAGTACGTCTTATTAATAAAACATTTCTTCGTATTCTTGGGCATGGATGTTTGGTATTCCTGCGTCTTTTTTCAATCTAGCACTTCTAAAACGACTTCGAGTTTATACACTTGTGACGGTCCGCTGATGCATTCCAGGCTTTTTTATATAGAAGGCTTCTATGATGTTTAACGCCACTTTGTATCGACTCATATTTCCAACCAAGGATGCGCTTTAAACGAGAGGCCATTCACTGGCTCTACAAAGAAGCAGTTTTTCAGCGCACAAAACAACATAAACAGAGAAAGAAAGGACACGCGCTGACATGCAGCAATGTTTAATCTGGAAAAAGGTAACCATACGTAGGCACCATCGCTTTTATATCATCATGAATAAACACACATCGTGAACTCACATATCGTTACGCAGACAGGCTAACTCCTTACACGAAATGACAATGGACGGTTTAGATACAGTTATCGGCTTGCCTTCCAGTCATCTCAGCCTAGATTGTTTCGAGGGTCAGCCCACCTCTGCTGGTACCAACAACTGAACTCGATAGAACTCGCCATGCACATCGAAAGAATATCGACACGTGAATGATCATTTCGAAGATAGGCTGGTCGATAACTGTGTTTTTAAAACATTGATTGCACTTTCGTGTATGAAGTTCGCTTACCGACGTAGAGGTATTTAACTGTGCAAAGTGCGTCTGATAATGATGAATAAAAAGCACTGGTGGCAGCATATATGCTTATCTTTTTTTGGCATAAACATTGTGACGAGATAGCACCTGTTTCATCTTTCCCTGTCCGTGTTTTTTTATCGCTGAAAAAACACAGTATGATGCACCAACACACCCATACGAAACGCTGAGTTAGTGAGCTTCGTCTCTACTATAAATTGCGAGCTGAACCCGGCCTCTCAGCCGTTCGTTCCAACACACTGTTTGTCCTATGTATACCATACTACATGTAAATAGGATGTGATATGCCCCACATTTTTCTTGCTTGTGACAAGCTGTTTCACCAAACATAAGAGTGGTGACAGAAAGCTAACACTGACGGCTCGATTATGACGGCATACTGTTGCCCACCGTTGCAATGTAATGTAACAAAGAGAATAATTACTAAATAATCGCTATGTTCTTTTCGAATTTTTGATCGCTTCATTGAATATTCATTATTTCTTTGCTCTACTCTACAAAGAAATGAATATATCAATGCTAAACCAAAATGAAAGCACCCACGGCAGGAAGTAGCCACCGGTTTCAAGGCGTGCCCCACCGCCAACGCGCGCCCCGCTACACACGGCACAGTTCCCTGTTGCCGGAGCTGGCAGGCGGGCAATCATGGCACGTAGCGCCTCTCTGCACACGCAGATGAACTAGTTCAAAGACATTTCAAGTGACACATGAGCATAACACGCTGCTGTATGCCAGCTAAGAAAGATAGCTTGCACAGCAAAGACCTTGGACACTTCTCTGACGACACGTGGACAGTGAAGACGGAGAGCGAACACAGAATGTATACCGGTACTGCGCTCACGAGGTTGTGAATTTGTGAATGGTCGAACCGCTAAGATGGCCTGGCTGCCCGGCAATGCTATTGCTCCATTACCTCAACCTCGAGGATCAAGGTTATGTGCATACCCCCGATGCTTTAACGCACGTCATAGAGATTCGATATTTTATCCCCGTCGAGCACTCGGTGAAATTAGTGGCATGGCTCCTATAGCGATTTTCATTGAGACGTGAGGAGCACTCAGAAGCACACTGAAAAGTCTTTCTTTTCAGAGCCTAAATAATATGTTAAAATAAATTATAAGTAATAAATAACAAATAATGCCCCTATTGCAAATTGGAAGTGTGCATTAAACATTTTGGTGCCGTATTGCGCTTCTAATTGTTATGTATACAAGTCTCATGGGGTGCCATTCCTCCTTTACTTTTACTTTCAAGAGCCAGAAAACATCGATACTTTTTGATTATATCTTGACGTTCCACAGGCCACAGAAAGAAACATCTAGAAACTATAGTTCGAAAACTAAACATTACTATCGATTCTGGAAATATCCTTTCCTTTGGGGCTTCTTCTCTGGGTCACAGCAACAGGAGCGTCAATGTTGGTTTGCTTGTCAACTTTTATTCTTTTTTACAAGTATTGAAATTGCAGTTTTTTAAAAGTGCCATACAATATTCATTTCAAATATTAGTTGTTTACCTACTTTATTTTTACCTCACCGTATGATTATTCACATTACAATACCCGCAAGTTTAACAGCCAATCATCCATAGTGGGTACAAGCCAAAGCATATAGGAACAAGCAAGCAACAGTTTTACCTACATAGAGCAAGTCAAGCGCTGTCTCCTCTGTGTCTCATAGCTCTGAAAGGAGGAGGTTACAATCACCCATAATTTTATTCTGTTGCGTGTACACATCATTCGGAAGAAAATTTCCAGCACCACCTCTTCAAAACTTGGGTCTGGATATATCCGAATCCGTGGTTCCTTCATTTGGCACCTTTTTACTTTAGGCTATAGTCAGAGGAATGCTTACTACGCCCCAGAGGAATTAATCAGTCAGACTAAAAAAATATTGACCTAACTTTACCATTGTTTTATACAACTAAATTCTAATATTATTTAATTAGTTTGTTGTATTATCCATTCCTAGCTTATTCGAGGAATATTCCAAAGAAGCACTTAAAAACAACAAAATAAAGTTCACCTATCATTCTGAATCCCCTGCAGTGGGTAGTAACCATGAGAAGAGGAGAGGAAAAAGAAGAATTCCCTCACGTGCAAGCCAGTTCACGCTCGCGCCTGCCCACAGAGGGCACGCTCAAGAACTGGGCGTCATTGGCCCACGCGCTCGAATCCCGTGAGCAAGAACACTGGGACACACCGTGTCCCAGCGTCGCTTCTTGAAGAAGAGGAAGAACAGGAAGAAGAAAAGAGCAAGCAAAGAAGAAGACACGTAACGCTTGCCCATGCTCAACCTGCTGGGGTGTTCTTGGCTGAGGATTGAGTGGTCTTAACTTTCTGTCTTAGAGTCCGATTCTATAGTTTATCTGTTTCTGAGTCTAACCATATCTCTAGTGCTCATGTCGACTACTTCTCCTGGCCAGGCGTGATCCGCCTGGTCAGCGTCCCTGCCGTCTAATGAATTCCTGCTAGACTCCTTTTTCCGCAGTGGTATCGACAGTATTCCCGTGGCACTGGTACCTACAAATGGAGGCTTCATCAGACTTACAAACCCTCAGGCGATTCAAAAGGAAGTTAAGACAACTTCAAACCATTTCCAGACCATCACAGATGTGCGCCCATTTGGGCGAGGAGGTATCGTGTGTAGGTCGCCGGATCACACCTGCGTGCAGGATCTTCTCAAATGCACCTCCTTTGCTGCTACCCCGGTAAGTGGTTTTATTCCGCATCACCTTGCATGTACCAAAGGCCTTGTACGGGGAGTCGACTCGAAGCTGAGTCCAGCTGAGACCCTAGACAGGCTCTCTGGAGTAGGCGTAATTTAAATTTACCGGTGTAATCGCCTAGTCGACAAAGAGAGGGTACCAACCGAATCTGTCATCGCGACATTTGTGAACACAAAATGCCCGTCAGAAATAAAATTATGGCCACTGATCTTCCGAGTAGAACCCCTCGCTTCTCGTCTGATTCAGTGCAAGAACTGCTGGAGATTCGGCCACAGTGCGAGAGGATGTAAATCTAAAGTTCGTTGTAGCACCTGCGGAGAGAGTCGTCCTTCAAGCAATTGTACTGCAACAGTGGAAAAGTGTTGTCTCTGTGGGGGCAATCACTGCGCCGACAACTCTGACTGTTCCGCTCGTTCCCGGGAGGTTCAAATCCTAGAAGTTATTGACCGCCGCCGCTGTTCTCGAAGGGAAGCCATTGACATAGTTAGAAACAGGGCTTTTGGATACTCTGGTATTACAGCGCGCTGCACTTCCAGTATAGACTCAAACCTATCGCAGGCGATTGAAACTGCTGTGGAAAAGGCAGTGAGTAAGGCAATGGCTAAACTCATATCTAACCTTTCCGACTGTTTAGTGCAAATTCTTTCAAGTCAGATTGAACAAACAGTACAGACTAGTACAGAACCTGCAGTATTACACATTACCAGCGACGCCACACAGCTACGCAATGTAGTGTTGGACGAACTTTCTGCATCTGCAGACAAGGCTAAGCAGTCAGGAACGCAGGTGCACTTGGACCGACATTCGCCTCAGCCGAGCACAAGTACTGCTAAAGATATGGAACACGATATACGAACTAATAAACGTGCCAGATCCCCTATCTTCACTGATCTTAAGTCCAAATCTAAACAGAATGAATCAGCTATTTCGCGTGAAGATGCTAACAAGGGCGCGACATGCGCCTCTGCGGTGCGCTCAACACCATAGGTCAGTTGAGGGTACTACAGTGGAACTCCCGTTCTATGTTCTCAGCCTCAACCGACTTACATTACTTTGCAATAATTTTAATCTTGATAATATAATTCTCCAAGAAACTTGGCTCACACCAGATAAAATATTTCATCTTGCAGGTTTTCGTTCTTTTCAATTAGATCGCCCATCACGTGGTGGTGGTTTAATGATCCTTGTATCAAGTAACTTATGCAATAGGGCGAAAATTTCTTTCAGAATGTTAGACTTGGATTGTGAATTATTATCATTAGACTTGTGTCTCCCCGTATACCACCCTTTTTCAATTGTATATTGTTACTACCCCTCCGGTGTGCAAAACACGCGTTATCTTGACAGCGTTTCGGTATCATTTAGAAAGGAATTTGTACTCACAGGGGACTTTAATTCAGATCATTTGTCTTTGGGTATAAGGAGAGATTCTTGTGGTAGGCGACTGTGGGAATGGACTATTGATCACAACCTCTCCTGTCTGAATAAAGGTCATGTAACATTTGTCCGAGGTCAAACTAGCTCAGTATTGGATTTAACGTTTTGCTCCAATGCAATCAAGGTTTCATCATGGGCTGTTCTGGATTTGGCAACTACCAGTGACCATTTTCCTGGAGTTTTGACATTACTTGTCCAACAATAAATTTAGATCAGCCAAAACGCACATACATCAACCATAGCAAATTTCGATCCTGCCTCCGTTCTGCCATTCCCAAGCTTGGAAATGCCAGTACTAAGGAGATGGCATCTACGATTGGTTCAATACTGGAGGGATCTCGAAAAAATTCCGAATTTTATATTCCATCTAATAAACGATGCTCCTCTCGTTGGTGGAACGATGAGTGTACGCGCGATTATAGAAGACAAAAAGTCGCTTGGAAAAACTTTTTCCTAATTAGAGCCCAACAAACTGGAAGGAGTACCAATTCCTTGCTGGCGTATTAAAGCGTCCAGTGAACCGCGCGAAAAAAGAGTACGACAGTAGACATTTTGATTATCTTTCTAAATAAAAAATAAGCGTGCTTTGTTCGCTTATCTTCGGACAAGAAAAGTACTGCCAGCACCTTTAACGTTGCAGTCATGTGTCTTGACGCCGGTAGAAATGAACACCTCTCTAGAAGACATAGCGCAAGGTTTAAAACACCGCTCCACTGCTAATTTTCTGGCTTTTCAGTCCGTTCTGGTAATCTTGTATGAATTTCCAGAAGTTTCTTTAGCCGAATTGAATCAGACAGTATTATGCTTACTGAGGACGGCTCCCGGACCAGATGGGATTACGAACTCTATGTTGAAATGTTTACTCCAGGAATCACCTAATCTTTTGCTGGAACTAGTGAAATATTCTTTAGGGAACACATGGATACCTCCAGAATGAAAACTTGCCAAAATCATCATCATCATCATCAGCCTGTCTACGTCCACTGAAGGACAAAGGCCTCTCCCATGTTCCGCCAGTTAACCCGGTCCTGTGCTTGCTGTTGCCAATTTATACCCGCAAACTTCTTAATCTCATCTGCCCACCTAACCTTCTGTCTCCCCCTACCCCGCTTCCCTTCTCTGGGAATCCAGTTGGTGACCCTTAATGACCAGCGGTTATCCTGTCTACGTGCTACATGTCCGGCCCATGTGGTCTTTATTGCAGCTATGATATCCTTAACTCCCGTTTGTCCCCTAATCCACTCTGCTCTCTTCTTGTCTCTTAAGGTTACACCTACCATTTTTCTTTCCATTGCTCGCTGCGTCGTCCTCAATTTAAGTTGAACCCTCTTTGTGAGTCTCCAGGTTTCTGCTCCGTAGCTAAGTACCGGCAAGATACAGCTGTTATATACCTTCCTCTTGAGGGACAGTGGCAATCTACCTGTCATAATTTGAGAGTGCTTGCCGAATGTGCTCCACCCTATTCTTATTCTTCTAGTTACTTCAATCTCGTGGTTAGGCTCTGCAGTTATTACCTGCCCTAAGTAGACATAGTCTTTTACAACTTCAAGTGCACTATTACCTATCGCAAAGCGCTGCTCCTTTCCGAGGTTGTTGTACATTACTTTCGTTTTCTGCAGATTAATTTTAAGACCCACCCTTCTGCTCTCCTTGTCTAACTCTGTAATCATGAGTTGCAATTCGTCCCCTGAGTTACTCAGCAATGCAATGTCATCGGCGAAGCGCAGGTTATTGAGGTACTCCCCATTAACTCTTATCCCTAACTGTTCCCATTCTAGGCTTCTGAAAACGTCCTGTAAGCACGCAGTGAATAGCATTGGGGAGATTGTGTCCCCCTGCCTTACACCCTTCTTTATTGGTATTCTGTTGCTTTTTTTATGAAGCACTATGGTAGCAGTTGATCCCCTGTAGATTTCTTCCAGAATGTTTATATATATTTCATCTACGCCCTGATTCCGCAGTGTCTGCATGACGGCTGATATTTCTACTGAATCAAACGCCTTCTCGTAATCTATGAAGGCTATGTATAGTGGTTGGTTATACTCTGAGCATTTCTCTATTACCTGATTGATAGTATGAATGTGGTCAATTGTTGAGTAGCCTGTTCTAAATCCTGCTTGTTCCTTTGGTTGGTTGAATTCTAATGTTTTCTTTACTCTACTAGCAATTACCTTTGTAAATAGCTTGTATACTACAGAGAGCAAGCTGATCGGCCTGTAATTCTTCAAGTCCTTGTCATCTCCTTTCTTATGTATTAAGATGATGTTAGCGTTCTTCCAAGACTCTGGTACTTTTCCCGTCAGGAGACACCTCGTAAATAGAGTGGCTAGTTTTTCTAACACAATCTGTCCTCCATATTTCAGCAGATCTGATGTTACTTGATCCTCACCAGCAGCTTTGCCTCTGTGCATGCTCTCCAAAGCTTTTCTGACTTCTTCTATCATTACCGGTGGGGTGTCGTCTGGGTTACTGCTAGTTCTTATAGTATTAAGGTCGTGGTTGTCTCGGCTACTGTACAGATCTCTGTAAAACTCCTCCGCTATTTTAACTATCCTATCCATATTGGTAGTTAATTTGCCTTCTTTGTCCCTTAGTGCATACATCCGCCTTTTGCCTATTCCAAGTTTCCTCTTCACTGCTTTGACGCTTCCTCCGTTTTTCAGAGCGTGCTCAATTCTCTCCATGTTATACCTTCTTACATCGCATACTTTACGTCTATTAATCAGCTTCGAAAGCTCTGCCAGTTCTATTTTGTCTGTTGTACTTGACACTTTCATGATTTGACGCTTCTTAATTAGGTTCTTCGTTTCCTGGGAAAGCTTGCCGGTGTCCTGTCTAGCTACCCTGCCTCCAACTTCCACTGCACACTCCGTGATGATACTCGTCAGATTATCATTCATTGTATCTACGCTAAGGTTGGTTTCCTCGCTAAGAGCAGAGTACCTGTTCTGCAGTGACACTCTGAATTCCTGTACTTTCCCTCTCAGTGCTAGCTCATTGATTGGCTTCTTGCGTATCAGTTTCTGTCGTTCCTTCTTCAAGTCTAGGCGGATTCGAGCCCGTACCATTCTGTGGTCACTGCATCTTACCTTGCCAACCACTTCCACATCCTGCACAACTCCTGGGTGTGCAGTCATTATAAAGTCTATTTCGTTCTTATTTACGCCATTAGGGCTCCTCCATGTCCACTTGCGGTTTTCTCGTTTTCGGTAGAAGATATTCAAAATACGCAGATTATTCCGTTCTGCGAATTCTACTAGTAGCTCTCTTCTGGCGTTTCTAGTGCCGATGCCATAATCTCCTACTGCCTGGTCTCCAGCCTGCTTCTTCCCTACCTTTGCATTAAAGTCGCCCATTACTATATTGTTGCTAAATAATGAAAATGATGCATACACGTTGGATAACATAAGGTCGATCGCACTAACATCAAACATAGTGAAATTGGTTGAGAGAATCATCATTATACGAATTAATGAACTTATTACCATGAGGTCAATTCTAAGTCCCTGTCAAATTGGGTTCAGGGCTGGTTGTTTAATTTGGAATGCCCACGTTGACTTAGAAAGTAGGCTTCAATTAGCTCGGCTACATAAAAAATATGCTGCTTTAGTTACCTCAGGCATCGCTAAAGCACATGATACCGTGGAGCACTGTATTTTGATACATCGATTAGAATACCTTAATTTTCCATCATACATAATAGCGTGGGTTGACAATTTTCTCGAGGGCAGGAAATTTAATTGTTTTAAAGATGGGTTTTCATCATCTACTCATAACCAAACGAGGGGAGTACCGCAAGGCTCGGTGCTTTCCCCGGTGCTATTTAATTTACTAATGAGCCCCATTCCACGTAAACAGGATATAACAACTTATTTTTATGCAGACAATATAACGTTTTCTGCAATGGCAGATAACATTCAGACCTTATATGAACGACTGCAGACTTACCATATAATGTTGGAGAGCTGGCTCGATGGCAACAGCTTTTTACTTAATCCGAGTAAATGTGCCCTTCTTGTTTTCCCGCTGCAATACCCTGTGAACATCTCTCTGTCTTACCATCATGAGGATATACCACAGGTGGAATCTGTTAAATACCTTGAAGTAATTTATCACACATCGCTTAACTGACGACCTCATATCGAATATATCACCGGAAAAGGTGTGTGGGCCATTGGCATAATACGTAGGCTAATCAACTACCGCAAAGGTATGAGGAGAGACACATTAATAATGATATATCGCATGTATTTTCGTCCCATTTTGGAATTTGGTTGTGTACTTTTCTCTGGAGTTCCAGCTTACAAGTTGCGGCCTCTAACTCTTCTGGAAAGAGAAGCTGTGCGCTTATGCCTTGGCCTTCCCAAAACAGTTGCCAACAATGTGTTGTATCTCCAATCGAGTGTCCCTCCGCTTTCTTGTAGAATTCGCCTTCTGACTGTTCAGACATTCTTAATCATTTATGAATCACCATTACGACATTCAGAAACAGCCTTTATTTCCACCCCGGAATATTTTTTGCTGCTAGATGGCCGCGCTTTCACACGCCACAAATTATATTTGTGCGAAATTTACTGGAGCCTCTAAACGTACGTATATGCGACATCATGCCGAGTCGTGATAATTCAGCCTCGGTGGAAATTCAATTCGACATTTTTTCTAAATATCCCAAATTACTTCCCCATAATATTTTGGATGGTTAACTACAAGATCACCTGCGCCGTATTACAACGAACGTTATTATTGCTACAGATGCATCGCAATACAACGAAAACTGAGGGGTTGGTATTTTCAGCCCAATTTTAAATTGAATTTATTTCCTTTGACTACCCAATTTCATACCAATTTTTGTGGCTGAGTTTCTGGAAGTTGTGCTCGCCTTACGCAAGTTAGATACAGCAATTACATCAGCTGTCATAATAACAGATTCCCTATCTCTCTGTGCAGCACTTTCTGTGGGTGCTGATAATCATGTAACAAGGGCGTTCCGTGCACTAGTACCTGTGCATTTGATAAAAGTACGATTAGTTTGGGTGCCTGGACATAAAGGTTTGTTTCTGAATGAAATAGCCGATTCCTTAGCTAAGTCGTTAATCAGCGAACCAATTCTACCGCTCTGTCCACCATCCGCTTATGTGAGTGCTGCTCGATTCCGCAGACGTAGGCTTATGCAAGTCTTTAAAGGTTCAGCCCTAACAAACTCTACAGAATATCGCCATTTGTTATATCCCTGGTGAAGAGACTTTTGCCGCCTTCGAAAACAAGAAGTAGCTATTACAAGGCTGCGGTGCCGGGTACCAAATCTAAATTTCTATAAACACGGGTCTGCTCAGGCACCTTCGCCACTGTGTGCATTCTGTGATGAACTGGAAACAATAGACTATTTCTTTTTGACCTCTAGGCGGCTTAACACATTACGAAAAACCCTATTAGAAATACGTTTGCGTGGTATTGGTATGGACTTATCTCTGCCTGTCATTTTGTCTTTTGGAGCTTCCATTTCTGGTTTCTCTAATGGGACAGTATGCGCGGCCGTCCGGGACTATATTGATAAAACTAAAAGGTCGACTAATTAACCAGTTTCATTATCCTAACATGTCCACATAATTATATACGTGTAAAATCATATTATTGCTCTACTCTAAGAATAAATTCGTTTATGTAAATATTTGTATGCATTACATTCAGCATCACACTTGCCTAGGTTATCGGTAATCTTTCTGTTATACCTCCATCATTCCAAATCTGAACAGTAAATTCTAAAACCACTCGATTCTTGGCCATTCCCCCACCATGGGTATGCGCCACTAACAATAGGAGAACATCAACAACAACAACAACAACTGGGCGTCATTTCGAAGCTACGAAGCTGAACCGACATGGGTGACCGCTGCCCAAGACCTCGGTTTGTGCCGCACTCGGATGGCCCACGACCGAGCAGGCGCTCCTTTCATGGCACACGCCAGCATCCACCGCCGGGGTTTGATGAACTGATGGGCGCCGCCTACCTGCAGGAGCTGTTGGGCCTTACGTCGACGTTCCCCTGGACACCAGGGACCACACTGCCTACAGAGCCCATGCCGTACTACTACGTCCAGTGTCCATACCCAGTACTCCCACTTTTCCCATTCTTGCCACCGTGGATGGTGCCAGCGATTTCTTACGAGGTGGCTCCAAACCATAGCTCACCACGGCGACCGGGTGCGAGCCCGGACGTCACCAGGAATGGCGCCCCGCCACGTCCACCAAAAAGGCAGGTCGTCAAGCACCGCGGGTCTCGACCACCTCCCGAACAAGGCACCGAGGCGGTGCGATCTCATGCTACCAGGGCGCGGACTCGTGAAAGCCCTGTCCATTCCACGAGGGAGACGTCTTGAAGCAGCCCGTCAAAGGAAGGGCCAGATAAATACATCGATCTGGTGCTTTCGTGACTGCTGCGCACTGGGGCAGACCTCGGGCTAGGCGTGCCTGCTAAAAAAGAAGAGCTAAGGTGCGCCGCACATAAATTAATCTACAGCGCCGCAATGCTGAGAGGCTTGAACGTGCACAGACAAGCCTCGAAGCCTGCCTCGTGATCGGAGCACCTGGACGAAAACCCTGAGAGGAGTGGCATGTCCACCAGCAACGTTCGTGATTAACTGGTCAATATGATGCGTCAGGCCGAACCAAGACCCTGGACGTCACTGCACCGGTTTGGACCGCTGATGCTCTAGATTACAGCTTGGTTGGACTCCGGGAGCAGTCCGCACACCTCAGGGTTTTTTATGCTTGCTTGGGTCAATAAAACTTGTTTATTGACAGAGGCGTGTAGGTTCATGATAACTGAGCAGATATGACAGCCATATCTGTGCGCGTTTGTTATGATAATAATGGATAGAGTTCTGCGTCCCAAAGCTACTATATGATGATGAAACATGCCGTAATGAATGCCCCCGGAATCGTAAGTCACCTGTGCGCCCTAATGTACACTGATGAAGCATTTCGATCACATTCAAAAATATAGATGCCATGGCGGCGGTGTGATACCGCAGTTTCACCGTCGAGCACCATAGCCCTAGACAACCACGCATGCGTTTTAGAAGTGTTTTAGGGGTTAGGAAATGGCATATTTGCACAGCGCAAGACTACGAGTAGTTACGACGTACCTACAGAAGAAGAGACAAGGACTGAGAGAGCAAAGCGCTATATTTGTCCTTGTCTCTTTTTCTGTAGCTACGTCCTAACTACTCGTAGTCTTGCGCTGTGCAAATATGTTGGTTCCCAATCCCCAACTAGCCCAAGCTTATCGGAATTGGCAATACGCGCGGGACGTAGCGGGTCTCATTAGCGCACGCAATATAGCTGTAAAAGTAAATACTTTTTTCGTAAATGCAATAACGATACCTACGAAGGGAGAATAAGCCGGAAGCTTGCCAATTTCAGCTGTTGTTTTAGAAGACAAAGTGTCAACATGTGTGGATCCTGAGAACGCAGGTTACACTAAGTTCATCATGCTTTGGGATGGAGAACACATCCACTGAAGGCTGGGTTTAGACCCATTAGTCGTATACTCATCATTACATATAGCATAATCAACGCCTTCATCATCAATTCGACACGTTTGTCATTCTGTCAACATCATTTCTGCCAGCTTACTGCGCAAGCTCACAGAAACACAAGATGACTGGAAGCTAAAATCACCTCTCTTAAAAACCTGAACGAAAAGAAATTTTCGTCATTTTGGTTGCTATGTTCGATATATCTCACGAAGAGAAAGTATCAGAATCTATTATAAGAATATTATTGGAATATTGCCCAAAACCTAATTCTTGGACAGTCCCCCAATGTGGGTATTAGCCACAAGGGATTCCTTACGTGATTCATTACGTGATTCTTTACCCGACATGAAACCTGCATAGTGTCAGTTTGCAACGTAGTATTCAAGTACTGGCATAACTATGTGATAAAGTACTCGACTGACATGCAGAGGGGCCGACATCGGCTTCTATTCTGTCCTCTATAACTTGTGTCGTTTTCCTTATTTCACGTGATGATGGCGGCGTAGACAGGCGGTGGGGGGGGCGGACGAGGGCAAATTCTAGCAACTACGTTGCTAGAATTTGCCCTCGTTGTTCCCTTATCATGCATTTTATGCAAATATACAATTGGGAATGGTCCGGCATGTGCATTCGAACCTAGTTCTGTCTTGTCATGCTAGGCCACTACGCAATTTCTCGGGTTCTGTTGCACTTTCTTAGCGCTGTAGAATATAACCTGACCACCTATCAACTCCAGACTATACCTGACTCGTAGCTCACCTGGCCTTCTTCTCATAACTGTTTTAAAATTAATTTTCCCTAAAAAAGCTTCTTCCTGTCTCGCTGAGTTGTGACAGTGTTAGATTCAGAGTGTCTGCCATGTCCGAGTCTTCCTGATATCAGGTGGTCGGACTCCTACTTCGACGCTTCCAGTCAACTGACGAGTGGCGCGCACCTGTTTTGCGATGAATCGGCTACTTCCATGTGATTCATACGTTGAGCGTATACGTCATGGTTGGTTGGAGTGCATAAAAAATAAACGCGAAGAGTTTATAACTGTTACAGAAGAGACAAGTGCTGCCTCTAAGGTTGTATCCTATTTTGTTGATATTTTGGGTTACTAATTAAGAACGGTGGTAAATAGACATAAAAGTACACAGTGGCCTTCAGTCAAGAGCCAGATATTCTATTAATAATTACAACCACGGTTAGCCTAATAACGTAAGTTAGTGAAGGAAAGGTAATGAGCAAATTATTTTTATTATGAATCAACATTTATTGAGCTCAACGTTGTTAATAGTGCGCGCAGACACCAGACGTGGCGGTTCCCTAGTTGTGGGACCCGTATGTATCCAGCAGCTCCTGGCCCCTTTCCGTCAGTAGACGCTGAGTCGGTAGAGTGGGGCTGAATAACAAGGTTTGCCATCGCTCAATGGGTTGAGGATTCAGGGTGAGGGGGGAAGGGAGGGGGTAGCTTAAGTTCTGTGCCCTCTGCCAAGATGTGCCGCCGGTTGCCATTTTCTATTTTACAAAACGGACAGAGCATGTCGTGTTCTGCAGGGTACATGTGGTTCAGCAGTACGGGATGCGCAAGCGATCCCACCTGTGCTCGATGCAATATCAGCTGTTGTTTCCTGGTCAGGTTGGGCTGTGGTTCTGGTAGTCTGCACCTTCCCTCTCGGTACATCTGGGTAATGTCCCGAAAGCTGGTAACCGGGTGTGGTACCTCTTCCGGCTCATGCTTGGCCCCGATTCACTTTTCTCGGGAATGGTATTCGGCACTAGTGTTGCCTGCTTCCTGCGAGGGAGCCGGGACCCTCACGAGCTGTACGGCTCTTCCTGGAGGCTTGCACTTGGATAGATTGGCTCATGCCGCGGATGAGATTACCCCCTTGCGGAAGCTTCCATAGTCTGCCTTTGAGTCAGTGACCACCACGTTCACGCTCGGCTGTAAGAGTGCGAGGGCCATAACCACTTCTTCAGCTATCAGGGTCTTTTGTCCTCAGGGACGCGCTGACGATAAGCCTGTCAATGGACGTAACCACTACCGCAGCACTGTAACTGTGTTTTCGGAGTGAGGCGTCCGCGTATATGACCCTGGAATTCTCTTCCAGCTTCCGGTCTATGGCTTCGGCCCGCGCGGTGCGCCTCTAGTAGTCCTTGCCCGGCGTCTTGTTCCGGGGAAGGGGATTCGTTTGAATTTTTGTCTTTCATTCCTCCGGAAAAGCCGCCTTTGTGGGTACTGGCTCGATCTGCCATCCTATCTTGCACAGGACAGCTCGTCCGTGCTCCGTGTGACTGAGCCGGATTCCCTGATTAGAGAGATGGGCTTCGATGAGCTTCTCCGCCGTGTTTTGGGCGCCCATATCTAGCAATCTTAGCGTAGACGAGTATATCAGCACGCCCAGTGCTTGATTCGTTGCCTGGCGAAGCATCGTGTTGAGGGGGTCTCTATTCACATTCGTCAGCTGGAGATATGGGGTGCAATAGGTAACCCGCAACACGACAAACGCACGTACCAAGCGCATGACATCATTCTCTTTCAGGCTTCGGTTTCTGTTAGATACCCTTCGAAGCATGCCAAGAATCTGTATGGTTGTAGTATTGACCTTTGTGATGGCGGCTTGTGCCTTCCCATCACTCTGAAGCAGTAGACCGGGAATCCTAATTTGCTGTGTTGGTTTGGTGGCCGTTCAGTCGATGGTGATAGTCACGTTAGGTGGCGGCTCCTTCTTGGGTTTTCCTGGTTTGATGATGAGCAGCTCCAATTTTCGGGGAGTGCTGCTCAGTCCACACGACTTGGCATACTCGTGCGCGGTTGTCGCCACCCACTGCAAAGCTTCCTCTGCCAATGCATCGGACCCGGCTTGGGCTGTCCTATACGTGAAGCCATCGGCACAGAACGCGTGGTCCACACCTTCGATTTGTTTGAGCAGATCGGGTAGAGGCAGGAGGGCCAGATTGAAGAGCAGGGGCGACAGGACCGACCCCTGAGGGGTGCCCTGATCGCCGAGCTCGACAGGGTCTGATTTCTCCTTTCCTATCCTGATGGTCACCAATCGGTTTTACAGAAAGTCGCTTATGTAGCCGAATGTCTAGCGGCCACACCTGGTTTTATTATGAGCAAGATTGAAACGCTAGTGAGCAATAGCAGCTCGGCAAATACAAAACCCCCAAACAATACCACGGCAGTAAACAACGCCGGAAGTTTGAGCAACGTGCTGCGAAGAGACCCCCCCTCAACCCGCCTGGGGTGTACGACGGGAGAGATTGAAGCCTCGCAACGGGCATCGAATAAACAAGAGGCAATGAACGCTGATGAGAGCCGTGTGACACCAGAGACCACGACCGCGGCAATGACGCAGATCCCGCGAAAAGGAGAGCTCGCGGCCAATTTGACTGCTGTCACCCAAAGTAACTTAAGGCTAGGCAATATGGATGCCTGACTCGAAGCTGTCGAGAGTCAGCGTCACACGCTGCCGGTGAAGCGGGACCACCTAGCAACAAAAGTAGCCTCAACGACGGTATTGAACCGCTTCACGTCCCTGAAAAAAAAGGTGTGGGCCGAAAGAATTAAGGACGTGATAGTGAAAAGGCGCGGTCGACACGAGACGTCCGGAAGGGATGATGCAGAAGCTGAATAAGAAGCATAGAAGCCCGTGGGGGACATCATAATTTGCCAATGGAACTTACGCGGCATTCGCAATAAAGAAGCGGAGCTACTGTTACACATTGACGGGCAAGAAAACAAACCCGATATAATTGCTAAGGAAAAAGATAGGGAAACCAAGACTTCCGGGGTACGTCGCGTACACTGACCCCACGGGGAATGGAACGGCGCTGCTCGTACGAAGCAACGGGGCAGCTACTCAGCACGTCACAGTGCAAGGTGGATGCGAACACACGCTGGTCAAAATTTATGCAAGAGAAACTGGCAGCTCGGGCAATTCATTCGTAATGAGTGTGTACTGCCAACCGTCACAACGTCAGAGCGAATTAGACCGCATCGTTGGACAGGCGAAAGGGTCGACGGGAACTAGGCCACTCCTGAACCTCGGTGACTTTAGCGCCCCCCTAAAAACATGGGGATATAAGTTCCAGTTCAAGAGGGGGAAAGCGTTGGCCAAAGTGATGGAGGATCACGAGATGGCCCTCTTGAATGAGCTGGACGTAACTACCAGAAGAGGCAACATTTTTGCGAAGACACTACGCTAGACCTGACGTGGTTGTCGGGCACACTAGACGTCACCTGGACAAAGGAAGACGCGGACTTGTGGTCTGACCACAGAGGGATCGGCATTACGATCAGAAGCTCCTGGTACCGGGCTGTACTGGGGAAGGCACGTATCACGGATTCGGACAAGATGACGAAGTTTTCCCAAGAACAAGAAGAAGCGTTCGAGGAAGACTCAAAGCCAGCTGAAAGAAAACAGACCTGCACTGAATGGGCGAGGGACCAGAAGAAGGCCCTACAAAAATTCACCCAAGAAATCGCAACGACGTCGCAGACACCGTACGTGGATGCTAGACTAACCAACAAGTGGGTGGCCCGGCACTCGTTAATGTGGCGGTGGAAGCGTCAGAGACTCAACAAAAAAACTAGCCAAGCACATAGCAGTCTTGAACAAACAAATCGCCGAGCACGCGGCCTCGCTAGGCAGGGAAAATTAGCTGAAGACCTGCGACGGCCTGCAGGACAAGCTCTGGGCGCGAAAGACGTGGTGCCTTTTGAGGCATCTCATCGACCCGCTGAGTAGTGAAACTATGACCAATCGCAACCTTGCCAAAGTATTGAACATGTACAAGAGAGACGGCCGCAGACTCCTGGAAGATCTGAAGGTGAAGTACCTAAAGACAAAGAAGGGCCAGTACGCGGTGCCCGAGAGGTACGAGGAAACCCATAACGAAAAGCTCGATCAGCCATTTACCATGATAGAAATGTGGACAGCGATAGACGAAAGCAACAAGAGTAGCGCACCCGGCAGGGACGCCATAACTTACAAAATTCTCGGTAATATGAGCGATGCAGCAGCCCGCGGCCTCCTCGAGAACATCAACGAAGCCTGCGAGAGCTTGTGGTTGCCGAAGAAATGGAAGGAAGCCGAGGTCCACTTTATTCCAAAGCCCTGCAAGGCCCTCACGATAGATAACATGCGGCCCATCTCCCTAACGTCCTGTGTGGGAAAGGTGATGGAGCGCATGGCCCTTCGCCGGCTGCAGAAGCACCTTGAAATATATCAGATGCCGGAGACAATGTACGGCTTCAGGCAGCATCTCAGCACCCAATACGTGATGATCCAACTCCACAAGCTGGTCGTCAAGCAAGCAACGAAGTAAGCACCACTTGGAATACTCGCCCTTGACCTTAAAGGAGCCTTTGACAACGTGTCGCACGCGAAAAAGGTATGACATTTCGTAACGAAGCAATGACTTGTTTGCATCGCCCACCACAAAGCACTTGCTTGGATTGCTAAACCCTGTCGAATTTTGGCTCTTTAGACAAAGACATGATTGATATTGTCACGGGGTCTTGACGTTGACGAAGAAGGAGAGAGTATGATGAACATTAAACTGTTTATTTGGGCGAACTTGTGCCCGGTAAATAGAAACTCGAATCACAGGAGCAGACTTGCACTGATAGCGGCGAACGGAGCGTCGGCCGTCGATCAACTGACAAGCGGCGAAGCGTGTCGGCATTTATACACTCGCCATCGAACATTCTAGAGTTATCACTAGCGGCGACGTAGATTTCACACTAATCTGAAATGCTCGCGAAGTGGGCGTAATCTCAACAAAATGACGTACTGCAGTCTTGAAGTTTCTCCAGCACTGCAAGCGCGGTTTGCGCTGAGAATCGCGTGCAGCATAATGGGGTGTTGAAAAAACTTCAGAAAAGAGCATGGCATTAGGATTGATATGTGGTGTTTAACGTCCCAAAACCACCATATGATTATCAGAGACGCCGTAGTGGAGGGCTCTGAGAATATTGACCACCTGGGTTTTCTATAACGTGCACGCAAACATGAGAACGCGGCCCTACAGTATCTTCGCCTCCATCGAAAATACAGCTGCCTCAGCCTGCATTCGATCCCGTGACCTGTGTGTCAGCAGCCGAATACCTGAGCCAGTAGACCACTGCGATGGGGATGACAAAAATGCGTTTACCAAATTAAAGCACGGGGTGCTTTACTACATGAAAGAACGTATAAGTGTTCCCACAAAAAAAAATTGACCCCAAATCTAAATGTAACACTGCAACAGTCGTTGAAAGACGAGAGTCTTGCGTTTGGAAAGAGTGAACAAAACGTTTCTTTGATGTTCTACGCAAGAAAATTGGTGAATGGTATTCTGGAGGCGCTGCGTTAGAGCTACTCCAGCGTGTAGCGGAGGCGAACGAGCGCATCGAGGCACAATAGACAAGAGCGCCACCTGGCAGTTATCTTCGAAAACGAAGCGTACACGCCCGCGGAGGGAGATGCGCGCCTGTCTTGGAGGTGGTAAGCTGTAGAACGCAAAGCGACGGGCAGGTACCACCACCGTGTCGTCGTAGCAAAGCGTTAAGAAACACTTACCCTTTTGAGCATCGCATTGCACTTTCAGCAGCAGCGCGATACACGCTACGGCCATTAGAGTTACTTGTGCGTGCCTCTTCTATATAAAGGCACACATACAAAAGATCAACGTGTTGTTATGGTGCCTCAAATATTGCAATAATTGCTTTTTAATTGAAAATCGCGCAGGTACGAACGCTAAAGTCGTGAGCAATATTGGTGGGCGTTGCGGATGGGGTCGGTCGTTTGCGGTACTGTTAAGGGCGGACAAACAGACAATACAGACAGACAGACAGACAGACAGACAGACAGACAGACAGACAGGACAGGACAGCAGGCAGACAGACAGGCAGGACAGGCAGGCCAGGCAGGCAGGCAGGCCAGGCAGGCAAGGCAGGCAGGGCAAAATTTTTTCCGTCGATGTTCCGCAAGAATGACTATCGTCCTAAAAATAAAGAATTCTCAGGAGGTACACAACAATAAGTCCACGCGCCACGCTCAACCCGCAAAGGCTTCTAGGTACGGTCCTACGTATAGAGAGGTGAGTGTTGCTGGTGGACCTATTCTTTTGAAAAAATTAAAATTTACCTGTTTGTTTAGACAGTGTACAATAATTTTAGCTGCCAGTTGTAACATGGCGAAGGACTCTAGTCAAATTTAATACAAATATAATAGCGTAATACCGCTTCGTAAAACAGATACTTGGCACAAAGTTAGCAACAATGCTAAAAGGAACCGTTGCACCTTTAAGCTTCTGCAAACTTGCGTAGTAAAAAAGGCCACAAAAGATAGTAAGTGCCCATGCAAGTTAGTAGCAGCTTCTTTTACTAACTCTATGCTTGTCGTTAAAAACTTTCTACGAATTCATTCTACAGTGCGCATTTAAAGTACACTATTGAGCCTTGAATGAACATGAATAGGCTCGATTGATGTTCAAGTTTAACTAACTTCTCCAAACGCAAGAGTGTGGCCAGCATCAGTCTCCCCACAACATGGGCTAATAGGTGACCAGTAAAAGAGCGAGGGATTGTGGGATGCTACCGTCTGCTACCTGCTTCCAGGTTCGAGAAGAGTGGACGATGGCAAACCGCTTCGTCCGCAAGCCTCAGATTATTCGGGAATTCGCGCGTTCGGTCGCCCGTTTATCTTCGTCCTTATAAATCATGGTCGGTTGTTCAGCCGTTGGCTGCTCCATCTCGAGCGTTCAAGGCAAACACAGGTATCAATTGACATGTAATGAAAACAAAAACGAGGTGGGCCGCGACTGTGAAGACAGCCACAAGCGACAGGTAGCCTTTGAGTACGGAACTTTAAAGCCAGAGTGTGCGAAAACCATTTTATCACAAGTACGTGTGTATTACACACTAAAAAAGCTCACGCATGAATTTGCTGCGAGTATTATATTAAGAAATAAATTGTCGCGCAGGTGCGCCAAGCAAAGATATTATGGGAACGAGCGGGGGAAATCTACCTGCTAATACGAGATTAGCGCCTGGCTATTGCACCTATATATACGACAAAAAAGAAAACGCGGAAGCTTCACTCAAGAGTAAGTTAACACGAAGCAGCTGGACGAGTTCATTTGTGTTTATCTTTCTCAAACTGTGGCCAGGATGGCACCCAATTGAAGAAGTGCGTTAAACAAGCGCAGGCATTTCGATATTCGGCGCCATCTATGTTTGACTGTATTGTTTATATCTCGCCATGCCGTGCAGCTTGACCAACATTAGCGTTCAAATAAGCACCTGACTTCGACTAAGAAATGCATCTTATAGCGCGCTAAAGGCCTAGAAAAAAATTATGAACGCGTTCATCAAGTGTTGCGCTTCATGCCGATCGACTGACGATGTCGGCCGAAGCAGCGATCCCGAAATGAAGTCTAGCCCACTGCTACAGTCATCGCTATCCCCCGAGATATTTGACAATGGTGACTTTTTATCTGCAGTACCGTAAATTACAAGAAAAACTGTTTTGTGTATCGACATGTCGGAGCTAACACGGGAAAGATCCAGCCCTGACAGCGTTCAGTTTTTCGAACTGATTTTTTTATTATCGCGCTGCACCCGCCACGCGGCCCAAATGCCAACTTCTTCTTCCTTGACGAGCAGCGCATTGAGGCGCTACAGAGATCCCCCCCGTAGAGCGAGAGCCGTAGGAATCACCAGAGGAGTCGCCCGGTGGACATGCTTGGATGTTGGCATCCAGACTTTAGATTGAAACCCCGCGGCCGCTGAGAGCGGCGATATACGCTGGTTTCAATCGATCAGCAGCCATGACGTCTTCACGGCCATTGATGTCCAGCGTGAACGTCATAGGTGTACGATGGAGTACGCGGAATGGGCCATCATAGGCTGGTGTTAGTGGTGGCCGTATTTGGTCACGCCGAACGAAGACGTGACTGCAGTCATGCAGATCCTGACTGACGAAGACAGACTGGGGGTGTCGGTCGGCAGGCATCACAGGAGCAAGGTCCCGCAACGTAGTGCGCAGCTCTCGAATGTACGTGGAGGCATCGTGAGTGAAAGGTGGCGATGATGGCTCGAAGAATTCGCCTGGAAGACGCAGGGAAACGCCATAGACTAGTTCGGCTGATGAGCAGCCGAGATCCACTTTCAATGCTGATCGGATGCCCAGAAGTACGAAGGGGAGGTGGTCGAGCCAACGTTCCCTTGGCTGGTGAGCAGCGAGGGCAGCTTTCAGTTGTCGATGAAGCCGTTCGACCATGCCATTGGCGGAAGGATGGTAGGTAGTTGTGTGGATGTGTCGAATGCCCAGGATATTGGCAAGTGCGGTGAAAAGGGCCGATTAAAACTGACGACCGCGATCAGTGGTGACGACAGAAGGGCATCCAAAGCGCGACACCCAGCCGTTTGTGAAAGCCTTGGCAACTGTTGGTGCTGTAATGTCGGAAATGGGAAACGCTTCCGGCCATCTGGTGAAGCGATCCACGCATGTAAGCAGGTAACAGGCTCCTTGCGATGACGGAAGAGGACCGACGATGTCGAGATGGACGTGAGAAAACCTTGCGTCTGGAGGCCGAAACGGGGATGTTGCCGTGACAGTGTGACGGTGAACTTTAACGCGCTGGCACTCAAGGCAGGTTCGCGCCCGGCGTCGGACATCAGCATTGATGCTTGGCCAAAGGAAACGAGATGTGACTAGCTTCTGGGTCGCACGAATACCAGAGTGGCTCATGTTGTGTAATTGATCAAAAATTGCACGACGGAAAGCTGAAGGCACGAAGGGCCGAGGGACACCACTAGACGTTTCGCACGTATTAATGAGGTGGAAAATGGAAGCGGGCACTCCGTGAACGATAGAGACGTGGATGAAGAGCGAAGACGATGCAGCTCAGGATCATTGCTTTGGGCAGCTGCTAGCTCTTCCATGTCTAGTGGCGGCTGGGTCGACAAGGCATCGATGCCGGGATAATGCATCAGCAGCAGCATTTTCCGGCCCATGTACGTGTCTGAGATCCACAGTGAACTCGGAAATAAAGCATAGTTGACGAATTTCCCGTGCAGTATAATTGCTGTGATTGCGATGGAAGGCAAACGTCAGGGGCTTGTGGTCTGTAACGACGTAAAAGTCCCGGCCCTCCAATAAGTGACGAAAATGTTTGATGGCGAGGTATACCGCGAGAAGTTCTCGGGCAAATGTACTGTATTTTGTCTCTGGTGGCTTAAGTTTTTGCGAGAAAAACCCAAGGGGCTGCCAACCGGATACGTGCTGCTAAGAACAGCGCCAACTGCCACGCTTGATGCATCGGTGATGAGACGAATTGGGGCATCAGGGACGGGATGTATGAGCATGGTAGCGTCTGCCAGAGCCTTCTTGGCAGTGTCGAAGGCAGATGCAGCGTCCTTGGGCCACTCCAGTGGCGCAGCCGGGTCTTTCTTTTTAGCCAATAGGTCGGTCAAGGGCTTTAGGAATGTGGCGCACTTTGTAAGAAAGCGGCGATGGAAGTTTAGTAGGCCCAGAAATTCTCGGAGTTCCTTCAGTGAAGTCGGGGGTGGAAAGTCTTGAATAGCCTTCACTTTGCTGGCGAGTGGTTGGATACCCTTTGGAGTGACAAGGTGGCCTAGAAACTCTATTGTAGCGACGCCGAAGAGGCACTTAATCTGATTAATTACGAAGCCGTAATCATCCAGGCGGTGGAACAGGGTGCTGCAAGTGTGCTCCATGCTCAGGGCCGGATGAGCTTGCTACAAGGAGGTCATCAAGGTAGGCAAATACGAAATCGAGACCTCGCGTGACCTCGTTGATAGTGCGCTGAAAGGTCTGTGCAGAGTTGCGCAATCCAAAAGGCATCCTCACATATTCAAACAGACCGAATGGGGTGGTGATGGCCGTCTTCGGAATGTCAGCGGGTTCTACAGGAATCTGATGGTAAGCCTTCATTAGGTCAATCTTAGAGAAGATTGTGCACCCAGCCAAATTTGATGTAAATCCTGTATGTGAAGAAGTGGATAGCGGTCTGGTAAGGTGTGGGCATTGAGAGCGCGGTAATCCCCACATGGTCTCCAACGCCAGGATGTTTCTTCGGCACCATATGGAGTGGCTACGCCCAGTTGCTGGAGGAAGGCCGCACAATGCCGAGTTCAAGCATCTGCTCAAACTCACGGCGGGCGATGGCGAGGCGTTTTCCAGATAGTCGACGGGGTCGTGTAAAAACGGGAGGTCCAGTGGTCACAATGTGGTGAATGATGGAATGCTTCACCGGTGACTCTCTGGTGTGCGGCTTCGTGATGCTAGGAAAGTCGTCGAGTATTTTTGCATACGGCGAAGCAGGTGTGAGAGCTCGCAGTCCCGTCGGCGAAGAAGTACAGAGTACACCGTTGATGGAGAGGCGGGTGTTGAGATCAATGAGGCGATGAGCATGCATGTCCACAGCAAGGTTGAAAAAACTGAGGAAGTCAGCTCCAAGAACAGCTTGCGAAACGTCAGCGAGGATGAAAATCCAGCAGGAACGTTCGGCGTAGTCCAAGATCAAATGTGAGAGAGCGCGTGCCGTATGTGCGAATGGCGCAATTGTTGATCGCTTAGAGTGGGCAAGTCTGTTCGTTGCGACGGCGATCTGCCACACGAGGCCGGAATGACGCTAACCTGGGCTCCTGTGTCGACTAGGAAGCAAGCGCCAGTGATCTTATCAGAAACATAGAAAAGGCGGCATGACTTTCGACCAGTACCACTTGCCATCGTCAGTGGCTGGTTGTCGCATTTCCCGACCAGGAGCACGGGCGAGTGCACCGAATCGGTGGTGGTACCAGCACACGTTTGAGGATGAAACGTCCCGCTGCGCGTCGTGTGGCCGAAGTTCCGGAGAACGTGGGGCGTCGAGGAGCAACTGTGTATCTGGAACCTGGATGACAGTCAACGATGCGCAGGTACAATGTCATCGAGGCGCCTGACAAGGGCGTCCAAACGATTCTCGATGCTCGCGAGTGCCGGGTCTGCAGCGGTGGCCGGTGGCGGTGGGGTAACGGCGTTGAGGCTATGTGCCCGCGAGTAGTCCGCCACTCGGTCAACCATTTCAGCGAGTGTGACTAGTGGGACATCTCCTGCAGCTACGGGGACCGGGACCATGCTCTGTGGTAAGCGCTGGAGGAACAACTCACGTAACAGCTTCTCCTCTTGAGGGGCGGAGGGGCCGCCAAGGAGCTGGCGCATGCGTCGCAGGAGCTGTGATGGGCGACTGGTCACCGAGCTCTGTAGCCGTGATGAGCTGTTGGAGTCTGCTGTGTTCGGAATCAGACTTGCGGGAAATGATAGCTGCCTTCAACGTGTCGTAGGGATGGCTCGGGTGCGGCGACGCTAAAATATCAGCTAAGTCGACGACTACGTCCGGAGGTAAGCAGGACACCAGATTCCAGTACCTGGTCTGTTGGCTGGTGATTTGCCGTAGACGGAAGTGCGCCTCGACCTGCAGAAACCATGTGCGGGGGCTGTTGGGCCTAAATGGTGGCAGGTTGACATGTTGAATCGCAGCGACTTCAGCACCGCTAGGTCTGGCGTCTTTTTGGGCATCAGGACCGGTAGGATTGGTGGTACAGCCGGCGGGATCCATGCGGGATGATCGGGGCTGTGTGTTCTTTATCGGGTCACCATTAACTGTCAGAGCTAACACGGGAAAGATCCAGCCCTGACAGCGTTCAGTTTTCGAATGATTTTTTTATTATCGCGCTGCACCCGCCGGGCGGCCCAAATGCCAACTTCTTCTTCCTTGACGAGCAGCGCATTGAGGCGCTACAGACTGATCTTCTAGCCAAACTGACAGCACCCCCGAGCAGCATAAAAGCATTGCAGATCTTTTTAGGGCAACAAAAAAGTTTCCGGACCGTTCATGGCTTTCGTAGCTTGTCATCGTCACATTCACGGTTGGAAAAAAAATAAAGCGCTGACATTGCACGGTGAGGTGCATTTTGCAACGGAGCAGTACAAAAATGTGCGCGTCCTGCTGTTGACTCGTGCAGTGCGTCGAACCGGAAGCCGTCGTATCCCACAGTTCCCTGCGATTGCCCATTTTACCGGTCACCTATTAAAACCCCAGCTCGAGTTTCACGCAAAGGGCTGCATGAAAACCTTGGCGTTAGTTCAAGCTTTGCGAGCGTTGCGTAATGCAAAGTAACATGCTGCAACACGCAACAACTCGAGTATCATGATAGTTTAAATATGCGTGGCGTCGCGGATGCATACACCGACATACGTTAGGTCACCCGCATACAAAACATGTCTGACAGTAGTCCTTTGGGACCTTTATATGTTATGACTAATCAGTTGGGTTTTCCTTGGTACATTTAGATATAGTATAACGAGTCGGCAAACGGTACCTTAAGTATTATTCTGCAACGTTGAATATCTGTTGCAGAAAATGAGATAATGTTTAGTTGTCTTATGCACTCCACATATTGACGAGTTGGGAAAAGCTGTCAGTCCAGCTCTGTGTAAATAAGAATTAACATATGGAGTCTGACAACGTAGTCTAGTGATTGCAACTTCAAGTTATATTGTTTGACCTAATTTACAGTTCAACCTGTGTCTGAGGTACTGAAACTCTAATGTGGCTGTTAATGGAGCGGAAAACTCTACTAGCGATATTTTGCTCCTTATTTTAGCACCTATAATGAATTTGCACGACGGCAATACATGAGTAACTAGGCCATTCGAAAATGTCTTTGCTAGTGGATCCTTCATATGATTGAGCAGTAGGCACTAATGTCCTAGAAGCCAAACAATCGTAATCAATGATATATGGGGAGAAATTGATAATTTTAGTGCACTCAGAACATTTGATTCCTCATTTCATGAGAGGCAAGAACACACCGATAAAAAATTCGTCAACATTACTGCAGAATTTGTTGACGATGGAAATTGGCAGAGCGCTAGAATGATCGCCGAAATTTCTGCTACAAATATGGGCACGAAATCTCAACAGCGAAGGGAAAAAGAAAAATCTTGTTCTTCTTGGTCTTCTTCTGCTCTTAAGGCTCATACCCAATGCAGGGGGTGGCCAAGTGGTATGGTGAGTTTTTTTTTTCAGTGTTTCTTCGTAACACTGATCACAGAAGCTAAAAATAGCTCACACAACAACTTTATTGCGGAGTATTAGTAGTGAAAAGTTTAAAAGAATGAAGAATTTAGCCCGGTAGTTTATATACTGACTGATAAATACTTCTATGGCGTAGTTAACAACCCTATGGCTGTACGAGCTGGCTAACCTCCTTGTCCTTCCGCTTAATTTTTGGTTATAGACACAATATTTGGTTATAGACACTTCCATTATTCTATACCGCGATACCTCACTATTGCAGGGAAATAAGAAGTGCTTATATTCTAGAGAAGCTGTCAAAAGTGGGTCTGATAAGCATTTTTTGAACGTTAGTGTGCGGGATCTCGCAATTGCAACGTGTGCTGTCAGTGGGAAAACCCGCATGATTTGCACCAAAAGTGCCGCCTTTGCTAAAAAATCTGCGCTTTCGTTTATGCAATGTAGAGAAGGATAATTCAGTATTATACAAGTAGTATTCTTTTTTTTCTTCTATACAGAATTACGTTTTGACAAGTGTCCCTCACGCGCACGCCTAACTCGCGCTCGCACCTGCCCGCGTTGTGCACGCTCAAGAACAATTGCGAAGCTACGCAGCAAGACCGACATGGGTGACCACTCCCAAAGACCCCGGCTTGTGCCGCACTCGGATGGCCCCCGACCACGGAGGCGCTTGTTTCATGGCAGACGCCAGCACCCGCCGTCGGGGTTTGATGGACTGATGGGTGTCGCCTACCTGCAGGAGCTGTTTAGCCTTCCGTCGACGTTCCCTTGGACACCGGGACCCACACTTCCCATGGAGCCTCTTCCGTACTACTACGTCCAGTGCCCCTACCCAGTGTTCCCACTGTTCCCATGGTTGCCACCATGGATAGTGCCAGCGATTTCGTACGAGGTGGCTTTGAACCAAGGCTCAACACGACGACCAGGTGCGAGCACAGACGTCCCCAGGAACGACGCCCCGCCACGTCCGCCAAAGAGGCATGTCGTGAAGCGCCGCCGATCCCGGCCAGCTCCCGAACAAGGCACCCAGGCGGTGCGATCCAAAGCTACCAGGGCGCGGACTCGTAAAAGTGCTGTCCCTTCAACGAGCGAGACTTTGCGAAGCAGCCCTTCAAAGGAAGAGCAACAGGCATACGTGGAGCTGGTGCTCTCGCAACTGCTGCGCACTGCGGCAGACCTCGGGCTCAGCGTGCCCGCCAAGAAAGAAGAGCCAAGGTGCGCTGCCCATAAGTTCATCTACAGCGCCGTGATGCTCAGAAGCTTGAACGTGCAAAGCCGCACCTCGACGCCTGCCTCGCGATCAGAGCACCTGGACGAGAACCCGCAGGGGAGCGGCACGTCCACCAGCAATATTCGCGAGTAACCAGTCGAGATGGCGCCTCAGGTCAGGTCGGAGACATTGGACGTCACTGCACCGGTTTGGTGCCGCTGACGCTCCAGATGACAGTTTGGTTGGACCCCATTGCAGTGCGAGTCCAATACACCGCAGAATTTTTTCGTTTGCTTTGGACAATAAAGGTTGTTTATTGAGAGAGGCATGTTTGTTCAGATTATTGAGCAGATCTTACAGCCGTGTCCATACGCGTTTGATATGATTGTAATGGATGGCGTTGTGCGTCCGAAAACCACTTTGTGATAATGAGAGACGCCGTAGTGGATGGCTCCAGAAATGTAGGCCACCTATGCCACCTATTCTACACTGATGCATTTCCACCTCCTTCGAAAATTTAGATGCCGTGGTGGCAGTGTGATACCACCGTTTTATGTTTAGCACCATACCCCTTGAAGACCACGCCTGCGTTTGAGTCGTTTCCTAGGAATTTGGAAATGGCAACACGTGGAGGACGTATCGATTTCAATTGGAGCACGCAGTCTGGTTGCACAGGTAAATACTTTTTCGATTAATTCAAAAATGATACCTAGGAAAGGGGAATAAACCGAGAGCTCGTCAACTTCAGCTGTAGTTTTAGATGAAAAGACGTGAACTTGCGTGGACGCTGAGAACAGATTTCACTAGGTCAATCATATTTTCTGATTGTTCAATGGAACATATTCACGAAAGGCTGTTTTTCAACCCATTAGTCGGTATAATCATCACTACATATAGCATAATCAACGCCTTCATGATCGATTCCACCCGGTAGTCATTACTGACATACCATCATATCTCCCAACTTACTGCCTATGCTTATAGAAACACAAGATGACTGGAAACTAAAGTCACCTCTTTTAAAAACCTGAACAAGAAGAAATGTCCGCCATTTCGTTTGTTATGTTCTATATGTCTCACGAAGAGAAAAATTTTGAATCTATTATAGACTTATTATAAGAATATTGCCGGAAACTCAATTCTTGGACAATACCCTTAAGTGGGTATGAGCCAAAAGAGATTCTTTACGTGATTCCTTACGTGTTTCCTTACCCGACATGAAGCCTGCATAGGGTTAGCTTGCAAAGGAGTTTAAAGCACCGGCATGGCTAAGTGATAGATTACTGGACTTACATGCAGATGGCTCATGATTGATTCCTATTCTGTCCTCTTAGTTTGTTCAGTGCTTTTCATTTCGCATTATCGTGGTGGTGGACAAGTATGGTGCCAGAGTTTTCCTGTGATGTTCATTCATTCATGTATATATACGATTGGGGAATCGTCCAGCATCTGCAATCGAACCAAGTTTTGTCGTGGCATGCTAGGCTGCTACGCGATTTCTCGGGTTCTGTTGCATTTCTTGGCACTGTGGATTATTACCCGACCGTTTATCAAATCCGAACTTTATCTGACTCGTAGCTAACCAGGCCTTCTTTTCTTGACTGTTTAAAAACTCATTTTTCCTTAAAAAAGAAAAAAAAACATGGAGCGGTTTTGACTTTCTGACCTTGCGAGCATACGTCAGCTTAGTGCCCTGAATGACACTCCTTCTCACACGTTTATTCTCTCCTAACTTCTTCCTGTCTCGTTCAGTTCAGGCATTGTTAGCTTCGTAAAGTCCGCCATGTCGAAGTTTTGCTTTTTCGAGTGGTCGCACTCCTACGGACGTTTTCTGTCAACTGACGACATGCGCGCACCTCTTCTGCGACTAATCGGCTACTTCCATGTTATTCTCACATTAGGTGGTTGGAGTGCATACAAAACAAAGTCGACAAGTTTATAACTGCTAAAGAATATACAAGTGCTGTCTTTGAGGTTGTATCTTATTTTGTTACTCTTGGCACTTTAAAAAAACTATGACTTATGACTCTTGGCACTTTAGAAAAACTATGATTGTGATGATTGATGTATGAATTTTAACGCCCCGAAGCCACCATATGGTTATCAGAAACGCCGCAGAGGAGGGCTCCGGAAATTTTGACCACCTGAGGTTCTTCAATGTGCACCCAAATCTGAGTATACAGGCCAACAGCAACTTCGCCTCCATCGAAAATACAGCTGCCGCAGCCGGGACTTGATCCCGCGGCCTGCGTGTCAGCAGCTGAGTACCTTGGCCACTAGACCACCGCTGTGGGGCAGACAAAGATATGTTTAACAATTTAGAGCACTAGGTGCTTTACTATACGAAAGAGCTTAAAAGCGCCCCCCCCCCAAAAAAAAAAAACAGTAGTCTCAGGAGGCACACAACAATAAGTCCACGCGACACGTACAGCCCGCTAGTGCTTCTAGGTACTGTCCTACGTACAGGGAACGTAACTGGTGTTGCTGTGCGCTATGCTTGAGGACAGTCATCTCAAGTTTACCTGTTCCTTTAGACAGTGTACAACTATAGTAGGTGCCTGAGTTAACGTAGCGTCGGACTTTAATCAATTAGTGATAAAAAGAATATTAGCGTAGTGCCCCCTCGTTAAACAAGTTACCAGCAAAAACTTACCAACAGTGTGCAAAAGAAACCAGAGAAGTATTTGAAAATTTACAATGTTTGTTTACCTACCTGTTCAATGTGCGTTTCTATTTACTTCAATTAGGCAATGTTATTGTTATTGCTACGGATGAATTCATGTGTGAAGAGAAAGTGGGGTTAGGCATCATCTCAGAGACATTGTTTGATCATTCTCAGTACGTCTCCAGGATTACACTTCTATGTTTGAAGCAGAGCTTTTAGCATTTATTTGGGACCTAAGAAAGCTTTCAATCAATGAATCGGCAGTTGTTATCATTACTGATTCGCTTTCCCTATGCCGATCCACATCATCAGCTTCTTCATTCAAAGATTCCCCCTTAGAATATTTTCACTTCTTTAATCCCAAAACACCTGAGTTCAGTGTTGATTGTATATGCACCAGGTCACCGAGGCATATTTAGAATTGAAATGGCTGATACTCTCGCGCGGTGATTTCCAGATGGTCTTGTAATGAACATTCTACCTGATTCCAGTTTTGTCACTGAATTCCGATTACGTAAATATCATCTCCTTCAGGATTCCGCGAAAATTATATTATCAGCTCGAGGATATGGTCATCCTTTCTTTGCTTGGATTAATTAATAGTGCCCCTCTGGCAAAATTTAAGCACGCATTACAAAATTTTGGTGCTGTATTCCACCTCTGAATTCGTATGTATACAGCTCTCGCCAGGTGCCATCTCCCTTTTGAGGATGATGATGATGATCCTTGTTACTCCGGCGCACACCCACAAAGGGGGCTTGGCCAAGAACCGGGCGGCATGATCTTTAAGTAAAAGGCTTATGGTTTTATAAACACAAAGTAATTTTGGACTGTAAAAAATTATATAGCAAGAAAAGCCAAAATCGAAAAAGAAGTCTATCTGAGCAGAGATCGATGTTGGCTATCAGATGCGATTTGGGACAGAGGTAATGGTGGGTTTAAAACAATCTCTCTCTCTCTCTCTCTCTCTCTCTATATATATATATATATATATATATATTATATATATATATATATATATATATATATCATCATCCTGACTACGTCCACTGCAGGACAAAGGCCTCTCCCATGTTCCGCCAGTTAACCCGGTCCTGTGCTTGCTGCTGCCAATTTATACCCGCAAACTTCTTAATTTCATCTGCCCACCTAACCTTCTGTCTCCCCTAACCCGCTTTCCTTCTCTGGGAATCCAGTTAATTACTCTTAATGACCAGCGGTTATCCTGTCTACGCGCTACATGCCCGGCCCATGTCCATTTCCTCTTCTTTATTTCAACTATGATATCCTTAACCCCCGTTTGTCCCCTAATCCACTCCGCTCCCTTCTTGTCTCTCAAGGTTACACCTACCATTTTTTTTTCCATTGCTCGCTGCGTCGTCCTCAATTTAAGCTGAACCCTCTTTGTGAGTCTCCACGTTTCTGCTCCGTAGCTAAGTACCGGCAAGATACAGCTGTTATATACCTTCCTCTTAAGGGATAATGGCAATCTACCTGTCATAATTTGAAAGTTCTTGCCGAATGTGCTCGACCCCATTCTTATTCTTCTAGTTACTTCAATCTCGTGGTTAGGCTCTGCGGTTATTACCTGCCCTAAGTAAACATAGTCTTTTACAACTTCAAGTGCACTATTACCTATCTCGAAGCGCTGTTCCTTTCCGACGTTGTTGTACATTACTTTCGTTTTCTGCAGATTAATTTTAAGACCCACCTTTCTGCTCTCCCTGTGTAACTCCGTAATCATGAGTTGCAATTCGTCCCCTGAGTTACTCAGCAATGCAATGTCATCGGCGAAGCGCAGGTTACTAAGGTATTCTCCATTAACTCTTATCCCTAACTGTTCCCATTCTAGGCTTCTGAAAACCTCCTGCAAGCACGCGGTAAACAGCATTGGGGAGATTGTGTCCCTCTGCCTTACACCCTTCTTGATTGGTATTCCGTTGCTTTCTTTATGAAGCACTATGGTAGCAGTTGATCCCCTGGATATTTCTTCCAGAATGTTTATATATACTTCATCTACGCCCTGATTCCGCAGTGTCTGCATGACGGCTGATAATTCTACTGAATCAAACGCCTTCTCGTAATCTATGAAGGCTATGTATAGTGGTTGGTTATACTCTGAGCATTTCTCTATTACCTGATTGATAGTATGAATTTGGTCAATTGTTGAGTAGCCTGTTCGAAATCCTGCTTGTTCCTTTGGTTGATTGAGTTCTAATGTTTTCTTTACTCTGTTAGCAATTACCTTTGTAAATAGCTTGTATACTACAGAGAGCAAGCGGATTGGCCTGTAATTCTTCCAGTCCTTGTCATCTCCTTTCTTATGTATTAAGATGATGTTAGCGTTCTTCCAAGACTCTGGTACCCTTCCCGTCAGGAGACACCTCGTAAACAGGGTGGCTAGTTTTTCTAACACAATCTGTCCTCCATCTTTCAGCAGATCTGATGTTACCTGATCCTCACCAGCAGTTTTGCCTCTTTGCATGCTCTCCAAAGCTCTTCTGCTCTCCAAAGCTCTTCCAAAGCTCTTCTGATAGGAAAGTGGCCATTGCCGAGTTTTCAATAAAGGAAGCGCACGCAAGCCTGATGACGATTATTGTTGTGGGACAAAACGACACCCTTTTTACTCGATATTATTTAGTGTGTGTATGCCTTTTCTATTAAAAGACGCACATGCAGAATATATAGGTGTTGTTATGGTGCCCCAGACATGCGCAATAATTGGTTTTTAATTGACAATTACACAAGTATGAACGCCTAAGCTTGATCATATTGGTGGGCGATGCGGGTGGGGTCAGCCGTTTCAAATACCCGCTGCCGTAAAGAGTGGATAAGCAGACAAATGTACAGATAGGAAGACCAAAACTTTTGCGTCGAAGGTCGCCAAGAAAGACTATCGTCTTTAATAGAGGAGGCGCTGGCTAGGCATAGAGGCTGAGGCAGGGTAAAACGAGAAGAACGCGCTTTATTCGGTCATACAAAACGTGCCCCCCACGCCGAAGGCGGGAGGAGTGAGATTACCGAGTCCCGGCTCCCGCTTGGGCCTGCACTTGAGCTGCCATTTACGCCACAGGTGGCGCTAGAGACTAGCTAGGCTACTGCGCTACCATGCGTACGGGCGCTCACACCAAAACCACCAAGTGATAATGAGACATGCCGTAGTTGATGACTCCGGAAATTTAGGCCACCTGTTCTCCTAAATAGACACTGATGAAGCATTGTCAACTCTTTCGAAAATTTGGATGCCGTAGCGGTGGTGTAACTCGACCGTTCCGCTGTCGAGCACCATACGCCTAGACTACCACGCGTGCGTTTCAGTTGCTTCCGATGGGTTCGGAAATTACAACACGCGGGGGACGTAGTGAGCCAAGCTGGCGCACAACAGTGTTTATTCCTTGTATCCCATGTTCTGTCTGTACAGGTAAATGTTTGTTCCGTAAATGCAATAACAATACCTACCAAGTGGGAATAAAGCGAAAGCTTGCCAATTTCAGCTCGAGTTTCAGAAGAAAAAGTGTGAACATGTGCGCACGCTGAGAACACAGATTACACTAGGTCCATCATTCTTTGTGATTGTTCATGAGAACATATTCACCGAAGGCTGTTTTTCAACCCACTAGTGGTATAATCATTAATACATATGGCATAATCAACGCCTTCATCATCAATTGCACTCGTTCGTCATTACTGTCATCAACATCATATCTCCCAACTTACTACGCAAGCTTAGAAGCACGTGATGACTGGAAGCTAAAGTCACCTCTCTGAAAAACTTGAACAAGAAGAAATTTCCTGCCATTGCGATGGCTATGTGCTATAAATCACACAAAGAGAAAAATTCAGAATATACCATAAGTGTATTGTCCGAAATTCAATTCTTGGAATCCGCCACAGTGGGTGTGAGCTACAAGAGATTCCTTACTTGATTCCTTACCTAACATGAAGCCTGCATAGGGTCAGTTTGCAACGGAGTTTCAAGCACCGCCGTAGCTCAGTGATAAACTATGCGGCTGCCGTGCAGTGGGCCCGGGATCGATTCCCATTCCGTCCTCCGTACATTTTGTTCAGTTCTCTTTATTTCACGCGAGGAGACGCTCTAGGGGCCGACCAATGCGGACGCGCGAAGATCGGCTCCTGCTTTTAAGAATGCTGTCCTGTGGTATTCACGCATTTGTCACCGAGTTTTCAGTTCTATCGTGTGCCTAAGTTCTCAAGAAATCAGCAGATACCATCTTTGTGCTTGTGAGTGGACTTGTAAACCATTTTGGGACATTTTAACACGGCAACGCCACCGGGGGAGTTAAGCCTAACCAAGGAGGCGATTGTTGCCGATGCGCCAAACCGGCGCCAAAGTGACTCAACGCTCTGCGCGTTCCAGGACCTGCAACTGAGAATGGAATACCAAGTAGATGGAGAGGACATCTCTCCAGAGGATTGCACGGAAGACATGGGTTGGAAAGAAGCTGAAGTGAGATGCTCAAGCAATAAGCTAGTCGCGGTTAGCGTTCCCGCTGCTAAGGGCTCGACGAATGCTGGCGTTGGTGGAGACGCTCGAGCCAGTCGTAGTGGATATGACACCAAGCATACAATCGTGCGAGCTGGACGCATGCCGCCACTGCCCAAGGACTTCAGCAAAATTGTGCTACGACCACGTGGAGGATTAAATATCTCGAGAATTGGCACTGGAGCCGTGGCAGACGCGATAGTACTGGCGGCCGGCGTCAAAGAGGAGGAGGCCATGCAGGACATCATCTGTTCTAACTTACAGCAGAACATTATGGTGGCAAGCACTCCGGACGAAGACAGAGCTTCAAGATACCTAAAGGTCAAGCAAATTGACCTTGGAGGCACAGTTTTCGAGGTTAGCGCGTACGCCACCGCACCCCACGATACTTGTAAAGGAGTGATTCGCGGGATCCCCGTAAGCGATACTCAGGACATTTTGACCCGAAAGATTTTGAACGCGAACAACCCGCTCACGCTGCAGGCCAAGGGAATCAAAGACAGCGGGACAATCATCATAGCGTTCGAAGGACACAGGGTGCCCAGATTCGTGAGATATGCACCTTCATTTTTGCAGTGCTGTCTTTACCACAAAAACATCGATATTTGTTACCTCTGTGGAAAGCTGGGACATCGGTCTGATGTCTGTCCGAACCCAGCTGAAACCATCTGCAGAGGCTGCGAGATCAACAACCCAGATAGCCTGTACCAGTGCAATCCAAGATGCAGGCTGTGCGACGGTCACCATCCCACAGCAGACAAGGAGTGCAAGAACAGGTTCTTAGTGCCATACGTCGTCAGACGCGGACGTTGGGAAAGATCGCGAGCAGCCGCAGAAGCCCGGGACGCATCAATCACATCGAGTCCAGACATCAATGACAAGCAGCTTGTTCCAGCCTACGGGACCCAGAGCATCCAGACTACACAAGAACAGGAAAGGTGGCCCCACTCCAGGGGGAGGTCGCGTTCCAGAAGAGGTTCTAGACCCAAGGCCCGCTCGCAATCACGGGGGCGCTCGAGTTCTCAAGGTCACCATCAGGGTCGGGATCAGCCTGGGCGGCACCCGAATGGCCAGCTGCCTGGCGTTCAGTTCGATATCCCGGCTTCCAACCCGGGGAGGACGCCTGCAGTTACATCGAAAGGCAGCTGGGCTGAGCGAGTGCGCAACGGCGCGGCAGAGGTGATGACAGGTAAGCTGCCAGAGCATGATAGAACTGCACAGCTAGAGCAAGAAAACGCGAGACTTACAAAATCGAATGAGAGGCTATCAGCTGAGTTAAAGGAAATAAAAATTCTTCTCAATAAGCTAACCAGCGCGCAGTCTTCACAGCCAATGCCTCAGCCAGTTGATGTCTCTGGCTGAAAACGTGGGGGACTCAAAAACCACAAAAAAGAGGGCAGTCATAGCAGAACACGTGGAAGCCAACCAAACGACCATGTCAGATATGAAATAGGTCTTTGACACGCTCAGCAAAGTAGTAGCCAATCTTAGCGAGCTGATGGGTAGGCTACAATCAAGCGTGGCGGCACTAGAAGAGCATATGACTTTGCGCATTACAAAGGTCGAAGCATATCTGCACAACGCAGCAAGGCCTCCTCATGCACCAAACTCACCTCTTCGGCCACCAATACTAGTGGTACCAAACCTGTCTACAGGTGCAGCATCAGGCTCTCGCCACCCATGTAATAACCATGATGGCAGCGCTACGTGAAGCATTTCGTATCTGGCAATGGAACTGTAGAGGTTACCTTAAAAAGAAGGCAACCCTACAGCAGTATATTAGGAGCAGCCAAGAAAAGCCTCATATTATATTATTACAAGCGACCCTTTCACGGCAAGCAACGTTGCCTGGATCCGGCCTGTAATAGGGGATACTGAAGGGAGGGGAGTCTGCACCTTCGTATGCAACAAACTAACGCACGTAACCCACGACCTCAAAATAGAAGCAGGCTGGTTGGAACACGTCATGGTAGAGATCGTGCCAGGTACCAGCAACCGTCAGAGCATTTTCATTCTTAATATATACAGCAGTCCAAAGGAACAAAATCAAGGGTTTAAGATGGTTCTAAAGAAAGCTGTTAATATCGCCGGTGAATGTCAACTCGTCACAGCAGGTAATTTCAACGCCCCTTATCATACATGGGGTTACAAGTACAACACTGGGAAAGGAAATTGACTTTGGCAAAGTGCCAGTGATTTTGATCTCACCCTAATCAAAGACCCCAGCCTACCAACAAGGCTTGGTACATCTTGCTGCAGGGATTCGACCCCGGACCATACATTTGTAAGGAACATCAAGAAGGCCAAATGGGTGAACCTTGCTGTAGACCTAGGGAGTGACCACTGCATTCTTGCCACTACATTCTTCATGGAACGTAAAAAGCAGAGAGAATTCCACTTCACAGACTGGGATAAGTTCAGGAAGATAAGGATGGAAAGGGAACAAGATGGCCACAGACAAGGCTTGAAGCAGTGGGTCAAACAGAATAAAGAGGACATCAAATCCGTTCTCTCCACCATTACCACAGATCTTCCGGTTGAAAGAATGGATAACCAGCTCGCTCATCTGCTTGAGGCAAAGAAAGCACTACTGAACCGTTGGAAGGGTCAGCGCCTGAACCGAAGACTGAGGAAGAAGATAGCTGAGGAAGAAGATAGCTGAAGAAATCTGCAACTCCGTCAATGGTCAGATGCGCAATGGCAAGACTTGGAATATGTTAAAGTATCTCCTCAACGAAGACACCACCAAACAAATCAAAGCATGTTATCGCTCGAACTTTGCATAAAGAGATAGGGTGCACTACAGAACAGCAAGTTGTGCAGCGGCTCGTGCATAAGTACCTCCCAATCAAAAACGGATTGGCACCATCAAGTAGACAGTACCAGGGCACGCCCAATCCAGGTCTTGAGGGCGACTTTAACATCGAGGAGATCAGAAGAGCCTTGCATAATCTCAACAGCAGGTCGGCCCCTGGCCCGGACGGTATATCAAACAAGGCCCTTCGTAACCTTGATGACGATTCAATTGAAACCCTGAAGGATATGATCGATTCAGCATAGAAAGAACGCAGGGTGCCAGAGCAGTGGAAGCTGGCCAGCACGATCCTCATTCCTAAGCTAGGAAAGCCCCCTAACGTGGACAACAGGAGGCCAATACCCTTGACATCATGTATCGGCAAGGTTGCAGAACGTGCCATACTGCACAGGATAAACAAGTACTTAGAAGATAACGACATATATACACACTATATGGTCGGATTCAGGGCAGGGCTATCCACACAAGATGCATTGAAGGTTATCAAACACCAGGTCATCGACAATGAAACCAGAGACGTGAGAGCCATTCTGTGCCAAGATCTAGAAAAAGCATTTGACAACATCCACCACTCATTCATCCTCGAAGCAATCTCCAAGCTTGGTCTTGGGAAAGCCTTCTATGACTACGTATGGTCCCTTCTTACAGATCGGAAAGCCGTGATGAAGATTGCAGATATCGAGACCGCAGCGATCGAACTAGAAGCAAGGTGTACGCCGCAAGAAGTAGTGATTTCACCAATGCTGTTCAACATTGCTATGATTGGACTGTCAAAGAAATTATCGAGCATTGAAGGATTGAAGCACAGCATCTACGCAGATGACATTACCATCTGGTGCACAGGTGAAAGCGAGGGGCAGATTGAGAGCGCTCTGCAAGAGGCGATTGACACCGTAGAAGAGTACCTTCGTCCTGAGCTCAAGTGCTCCTCGAGTAACTCAGAACCTTTACTGTATCGGACTGCACGCCGGGGACCGAAGCCCAGGAGATGGAAGCCGTTACACCAGATAGACATCCACCTCCGTACAAATCAGGGAGATGCCATCCAGATGGTCGACTCCCTCAAAGTCCTGGGCATGCTGATAGAGTCTACCGGCGCCAACAGCAAATCTATAGCCAAGTTAACTTGGAAAACAGACAGTGCGGTGCACCTCATACGCAGAGTGGCCAATAAAGAAATGGGATCAAGGAAGACAACCTCATAAGGTTGATGCATGCGTTGGTTCTAAGCCACTTCACGTACGAGGCAGCAATGCACAACTGGTCAAGAGCAGAGTCCAAGACACTGACTGTGCTCCTCAGGAAAGTTATCAAGAAGGTCCTGGGCCTACCCATACATACCAGCACTGAGTGTCTACTTGAGCTCGGCATTCACAACACGCTCGAAGAAATAGCAGAAGCCCAAGAGAGAGCACAGTTTTCAAGGTTATCTACAACAAGGTCGGGGAGAATGATCCTGACGGAGCTGGGCCAACACCCAATGGCAATCAGACGCAATTGCAATGATATCTCTGACAACATCAGGGAGAATATCACGGCATCTCCTATACCAAGAAACATGCATCCAGAACACAACGTCGGAAGAAGAGTAGCGAGGGCCAGGACTATACTTCGTCAAGTCTCAAACGAGGAACGACGGGTCGTATTTGTTGACGCGGCTTCCTACGCCAATGGGAAAGCGTTTGTGGCAGTGGTGGTCGATGGGGCTGGCTATGTCGTCAACTCAGCGACGGTTAAAACGAAAGACCCAATCATAGCGGAACAGGTGGCCATCGCCTTAGCACTCAAGATGGATAACATTGAAGTCGTCTACAGTGATTCTATGGCAGCACTACGGGCGTTCGCCAAGGGGACGGTCTCTGAACAAACGCTGAGAATATTGCAAGGCAAGAACATAACACATCATCTTCTTAGTTGGTTCCTAGCTCACCTTGGACTAATCAAGGATTCCCCTCCCAATCTCAATGAAGCAGCACACGAGGCGGCGCGAGACCTCTCCAACTGCGCCACCCCGGGGATGCGTTCTACCAGTGAAGGGGTTAACCGGGAAATTATTACAACATATAACGAGCTCACTAAACATTTCTACCTGTCTAGAAGGGTTTTCCCTCCACCTCACAAAATCTAACTCGGCCCCAAGCACTTACAATTAGGCTTTTGCAAACGTGGATGTACCCAACTTTGAAAATGTTACATATCATGTACCCTGACCTATAGCCAAGTAATCTTTGTCCACATTGTGGGGAAATAGCTTCTTTAGAACACATGCTCTGGCAGTGCACTAAATTCGCTCATTTATTGAACATCACCTCTGCCAGATGGGAGGCGACAGTCCGCAGCTCGTCCTTGGCAGATCAGCTCTGGGCTGTCCACCAATGTCCACCAAGCCCGCGAGGCGGCTGAGGAGCTTGGCATCTCATTACCCACGTGGGAGCTGCCCGAACACAGTGATCTGTGTTTTGGAGGACCAAATTAAAGTTTATACAATCCAATCCAATCCTTATTTCACGTGATGGTGGCTGCGGAAAACAATATGGTGTCAGATTCCGCTCTAGTTGGTTTTTCATCATGCGTTTAATGTAAATATACGATGGAGAATGGTCCGTTTTCTTAATTTGAACCCAAATTTGTCCTGGCATGCTACGATGCTGCGCTGTCACTAAGTAGGGGGTTCTGTTGCACTTTCTTAGCACTGTAGAATACCACCTGACCGCCTATGAACTCCCATCTTAACCTGAGTCGTACCTCACCTGGCCTTCTTTTCGTAACTGTTTTAAAGTCCGCTTTTTCTGTAAAAAGCAAAAAAAAATCTTGGTCTTGATGTTGAACTTCTGCTCTTGCGAGCATACATCGGCCTGGTGCCTTAGATGACCCTCCTTTTTATGCGTTTATTCTCTCAAACTTTTTCCTGCCTCGCTAAGTTTCGACATTGTTAGCTTCATAGTGTTCGCAATGTCGGAAGTTTGCTATTTTGAGTGGTCACACACCTACGTCGACGTTTCCTGTCAACTGACGAGTTGCACCCACCTGTTTTGCGACTAATCGGCTACTTCCATGCGACTCTACGTTGATCGTAAACGTCGCGTGTGGTTGGAGTGCATAAAAACTAAATGCCAAAAGTTTCTAACTGCTAAAGAATAGGCAGGCGCTCCCTTGAACGCTGTATCTTATCTTGTTGGCGTTTTGGGGTAGTAACTAGAAAATTTGTTAAATAGATATTCGTGGCGAGATTGGGCTTTAGGTGTCAGCACCATCTCCGCGCAAGTGTGGATAGGGGGTTGGTGGCGCGTATGCAAATGCACGCCGCGGCGTTTCTTTGCGTGCGGTTTGAGCCGATTGTCGGCGGATAAAATGCGTTGACTAGATTTTACTGTTAATATCTACGCCCTTCTCTACTGAATCAGTGCACGACGCCCATGCAACGCTAACCTTACCCGCGAGTAAAGCGTATTCTGCCTTCCAAATAGATGCTCAACCTCGGTGACTCTCTTCAAGCTTTCCACTAAATTACTTCTCCGCTAGCTCTGGTTCGTACATGGTTAGCTTATGTTCCGCCTGCTACGCACTGCTGTAGCGTGACTGAACTACTTATTTTCATCTTTGTCATCTGCATACTACAAAAAGAGAGAAAGAAATATCGTATAAAGCAAGCATATCTGTGCGATTCCTTCACTACCACGGTTCGCACCTTATACGCATATTATATTTTCCTCTCAATCTGTTCACCATGAAATGTGGGACAGCCGATAAGTCTAGTCAGGGAAGCTCAGTGGCTGACGGCACTTTGCGCTACACTACGTTTACCATGTGTACGTACATGTTCTTGCGCCAGTAAAAGTCTTATATAAGAGTTCTTAAAAAAGCATTCATCGATTAATTACGTGTGACACGGTGTGCTACAACAAAGGCTTGGTTAATGGGACAGGCATGTTTTTTTTTCTGACAAAAAATTACCAACGCCTTCCATCAGTCACTAACTATGCCACAAAAACGCTGAAATCTATGTAAAAAAGATGGAACATTTTGTGAATATATGTGGCATTATATATAAGGCATGCCGTCTGAAATATTTTCAATGTCTGGGCTCTTTATAGAGTTGGTAAATCTAAGCACTCAGTTGCACACGGTAACTCTGTTTCAATTACAGTGTAAGTGCCGAAGTCTCAAAGTTTATTTCATAGAGGGTATTTCTATGTAGTGGTACAGCGGCCAAATAAACACAACTAAGGCTTCTCGTATGATCGATAAGCTACAGTGCCGTAGTTGTACACCAACCAACACCGTGCAAGCTATGGCTTAGAGCCGCATTTTTGTTTTTTTTGACAACAAAGTCACTATCAAGCATGCATTCACACTGAATTTAATAGTCTTGTTGTTTGGGAGGATGCCAAGAGCATTTTGCGATGTGCTTTTTAAACAGAAAATGGCACCCACTCTGAAATTATTCTGGTGGAATAGAGGGCGGAGGGTACGACAACTACAAGCAGCACTCTGGGAAGCTGCACTTGCCAATCTTATTACAAGGCATTAGCAGTCGAGCAAGAACAAATTCTTTCCTACATCATTTCAAACATACGCAGAAAACAGTTTCACTCGCACTGACATGACCGGACAAATCACACTTTGAGAACGTGCATGACGTACGCGCACATGGAAACCCGACGTGGCTAGTGGATGACACAAGGAGCAATCCACACTTCCCCGTTTCGGCCGATTGCCGCCAGGCAGCGGACTCTGTTCGATCTCGCGGCCAATAGCAGAATACAGTGGCCGTCAGTAGGGAGTCAAATATCCGCATTAATCATTCCATATACGCCAGCCTAATAACGTAAAATAGTGTATAAAAAGGTAAGGAGCAAATCATTTGTAGTACTAGAAAGTGGCTAATGGCAAGACACTTGGTACGAAAGCAATGACGTGTTTGCATCACTCCCCAAAAAGCGTCTCCGTGAATAGCTAGACAGCCACGAATTTCGGAACTTTACAAAAATTATGTTTAACAATGTAGAGTCCTTGGTGCTCAAATATAAGAGAGCATCAAGTTGTCCCCACAATAGGAAAAAAGTCTCAGAAGGTACACAACTTTAAGTCCACGTGACACGTTAGGCTCGCAAGTGCCTTAGGCACTGTCCTAAATTAGGGTAATATAGAATAAATTTAAATGTAGATGTTTTTTCTGAGACAGTCTAGAAATATATTAGGCACCAGAGGTAAGATAGCGTAGGATTTCAATGAAATAGAATACAAAGAGGAATAGCGTAATACGCCTCGTTAAACAAGTACATGCCAAAAAAAATCGTAACGGTGCCCCAAAAACCCAATGTATCTTTGTGATTGAGCACATTTACGTTGTTAAAAGGCTACAAAAATTGAGTGCCCATGCAAGTTGGTAGCAGCTTCTTTTACTAAATTTACGCTTTTCGTACAAACCTTCTACAATTCTTTCTAACGTGCACATATAAGGTACACTGATTCGACCTTGAACGAAAGTGTATGGGTTCGAATTATGTTCAAATTTAATGAACTTCTCGAAATACAAGAGTGTGGCCCGCATCAGTCTACCCACGTGTTGGGTGAATTAAAACACTAGCTCGAGTTTCACGCAATGGGCTGCATGAACACCTTGACGTAAAATCAAGCTTTCCGAGCGTTGCGTACTGCAAAGCAACACAGAGCAACACGCAACAACTCGAGTACCACGATAGTTTAAAGATGCGTGCCGTCGGGGATGCATGCACCGACATTCGTTAGGTCACCCGCAAGTAAAACACCTCTGACAGTAGTCGGGATCTTTTTGTGTTACGGCTAATATTAGTAGTGTTTTCCTTGGTACATTTAGATATAATTCAAGGAGATGCTAAACGGTACCTTAAGTATTATTCTACAACGTGGAATATCTGTTGCAGGAAATGAGATAATGTTTAGTTGTCTTATGTACTCCGCGAAAAAAATACAGTTAGGAGGAGCTGCCAGACCAGCTCTATGTAAAAAAAAATTAAGATATGAAGTCTAACAACGCTGTATAGTGATTTAAACTTGAAGTTCTATTGCTTGACATAGTTTACTGTCCCACTGGTGTATGAGGTGCCGAAATTGTAATGTGGCCGTTATTAATGAAGCCGAAACATTTTTCTAACAGTGTTTTTGAATTATTCCAGCACCTATTATTAATTTAAACGCCGTCAATACATGAGTGACCAGCCATTCAAAATTGTCCTTACTAGCACATTCTGTTGTGTTCTGGGTTTCGGTTTCGAATTGACATGTGAGGATGCCAGGGGGCGCCGCTCTGGCATCTAGGATTTCAAGGCGGACTGTAAATAAAGACAGTGTGTGTTGGGTAACCGTGGAGTGCGGTTGTTGTGCTTTCTTTCGGCGCTTCGCGCCAACCCGCGTGTTCGGGCTAGTCGGTGTCCCCGCCAGCCGCGTGCGTCTCCGTCGGCCGTCTTCTTCTTCTGCTTCGTCGGGACCGCCCAGCCCCCTACACAGCAATGGCGACGAGGACCTGTAAGAACCCATTTCGTTTTCCGTGTTCGTCTGTTTCGTGCTTCTAACGGACCTACTCTGATAACCCTAGACGCTCTTTGTTCCCAGCAAGGTGGCTCCTGCGTGCTTCGTCGCTTCATTCTTTCTTCATTCAGCTACGCCGCCTCTGTCGTCTTCTTCAAACAGTGAACTGGCGTCATTTTCTTCTCGACCGCACCTCTCCATTCTTCTTACTTGAAATGGCGTCTCCTATTCCACCTCCCCTATTTATTCATTCGCCCGGAGACCCGCCACTTCCGTGGGCGGACTGGAAATTGTGTTTCAGGCCTACGCAGACACGGTCGGGAGAGGACGCCAGCAAGCCCGAGCTGTCGCAAGGCCCTGCTGCTCAACGCGTTGGGCCCTGCCGGGTTAAAGCTCTTCTATACTTTGGAAGCCACCAACGCGTCGCCGACGCCAGCGTCGGGCGATGCTTTAAGACTGCAGTCGCTCTTTTCGATGAGCATTTTAAAGATGTCTTCGTGCGATATCTCGCACGCGTGAAAATTCCAAGAAAGGCGACAATTGCCTGGTGAGCCAGTCGCCGAGTTCATTACTTCTCTTCGAACGCTTCGCCGCGGCGTGCGGCTTCGGCGCGCTCGGGACGATATGATCCGCCATCAGCTTTTCATCGGTGTAAGCCTCGCAAAACGTCCGCGGCCGCATGCTTCAAAAGGGCTCCTCGATTTCCTTATCCGAAGCCCTCTCGATTGCGCGAGAGGACGAGCTTATTCGCTCCCAGTTGGAGCAATTCGCTCCGCATTCAGTGCAGCAACTTTCTGCTGCGGGGGGCCAAGGCGGCGGCTCTTCGTTTCACAGGGACGCGTCAACATGGCGGCCCTTCATCTTCGTCTCGGCGCGGCGGCCAACATGGCGGCCCCTCTGCATCACGGGGGCGAGGAAGCCGACAATATGGCGACCCCATTCCGCCAAATTCTGGTTTTCAGGAACAGCACCGAGCTCCTAATTCGCGTTCGTAATTTTCTTCTCCAAGGGTAACCGCGCATTGCTTTCGTTGTGGATAGGCTCGGCATTTAGCCAATTTTGCGCAGTGTCCTACGGGAAACCGCACTTGTCTTGCGTGCGGAAAACTCGGACATTTTCAGTCCGTATGCAATCCCGTCCAGCAAATCTTCCGGAACCAGTTTCTTCGTCCGCTCCTTCGAGCACTGCACAAACCAATACGGTCACTGTTTTAAATGGGATGGACTCCACTCTACGTCCGAGCCCAGCATCGTAGTTTCAGTGGGCCATGTGCCCCTGTCATTTCTCGTGGACACTGGTGCCTCAGTCTCTTTAATCAGTGTTGCTGACTTTCACAGTCATTTTCCAATATTCGGCTTTTGCCTTCACACGTCGTTCTACAAACATATTCCAAGGAAACGATTGATAATTTAGGTCAATTTACAGCTCAGGTCTCCTATTGCAGTCGCACTGCTTCCATTACTTTTTATGTAACAGCCAATGGCAGCTCACTTTTGGGACGTGATGCCATCAGGGCTTTATCCATTAACATCGTCGGTGCGTCTATGACGTGTTGCTCAAGTCGACGTCCAAGATGATCTTCCGGCCAACGCGCCTTCTGATTTCCACCACCTGTTCACCCGTGAACTGGGTTGTGTGCGTGGTTTTGTGCATAAAGTGATGCGTCAACCAGGTGTGTGCCCTGTGCGTGCCAAGCTGCGCCGCATCCCTCTTCTTCTCCGTGAGCAAGTCTCTGCGGAACTGTCTCGCCTTCAAGCCAGCGGAATCATCGAGCCTGTCTCTGCTTCCGACTGGGTTTCTCCACTGGTCGTCATCAAGAAAAAAGATGAATTCCCTTCGACTATGCGTCGACTTACGAGAACCGAACAAGGCGATCGTCGTAGAGGGGTGTTCCACTTCCTCACATTGAACAACTGCTTCATCAGCTCTCGGAGCCGGTATGTTTCTCCAAGCTGGACCTCGCGTCCGCTTATCACCAAGTTGAACTTTCTGAGTGCAGTAGAGACTTGACCACATTTGTATCGCACGAAGGCTTGTTTCGGTTTCGCCGCGTGTGTTTCAGGCTTGCATCTGCCCCTGCAGTGTTTCAGAAAATGATGTCAAGTTATTCTTAAGGGTTGTAATGGCGCCCTTTGTTACTTGGATGATATTTTCGTGTGGGAACGTACTCTCGAAGAGCACGATGCTAGCTTGCATACTGTTCTCAACCGCATCAGTGAATGTGGTATGAATCTTAATAACAAGTGCATTTTTCTGTGAATGAGTTACAATTTCTAGGACATAATGTCAGTTCCCGCGGCTTGACACCTGTTGAATCTAAAGTTCAGGCCATTGTCAATGCCCCATGGCCTACTGATGTTAAAACCTTGCAATCGTTTTTAGGTCTTGTTGGTTATTAGGCCAAGTTTGTTCCTCACTATGCTGATGTTGTTGAACCACTGCGTACTCTACTTCGTCAAGCACAGCCTTTTAACTGGTCAGCTGAAGCTGAACAGAGCTTCATTCAAGCTAAGTAAATACTGGCCTCAAAGCCAGCTGTTAGTATTTTCAATGAGAAGCTTCCCATCGTCATCACGACGGATACGTCCGATGTTGGACTGGGAGCAGTGTTTCAACAACTCAGAGATGATCAGCTGATCACTATTGCTTTTGCATCTCGTACATTGACCCCTGCTGAACGCAGATATTCAGTAGGAGAGCGTGAAGCTCTCGCTTGTCTTTTTGATTGTGAGAAATGGCATGTTTACTTGTGGGGCCGGCACTTCACATTACGTACAGATCACCAAGCAGTAGTTGCTCTTCTTTCTGCAGGATCCGAAGGGCCGCCGCCCCATTCGCATTTTCGCGTTGGTGTGCCAAACTCATGTATTATAGTTTCAGTGTTCAATATTGTAAGGGTTCTAATAACGTGGTTGCTGAATGCACTGTCGCGCCTTCCTCTTCAGATACCGGTTACTGAAGAGCGGGATGAGGAAGTTGTTTCATTAGTTACTTCCTGCATTACTAAAGCTGAGCTTCAGGCAGCTACAGCTGCAGATTCCACATTGTCTCAAGTTCTCAAATATTTACGTGAAGGATGGCCTTCCAAAGGTGCTCTTGCTTCTGAATTCTTGCCTTACTTCGCAGTCCGACAGGAAGCTGTCTTGTGTCGAGGACTTGCTTTTTCCGCGATGAACAGCGTGATTACCCCTGCTTCTTTCCGTAACAAGCTAATACAGCTTGCCCATGAGACCCATCCAGGCATTGTCCGCACCAAACAGAATCTCCGAGACAGGTACTGGTGGCCAGCCTTAGACAAGCAGGTCGAGCATGCAGTTTACAACTGCCATATATGTCAGGCAGCTGACAAGTCTGCCAAACCTGCATTTTCTCCGTTGCACCCAGTCCAGTGGCCTGATCGACCTTGGCAGAAACTCGGCATGAACATCATCTGGTCCTCTGCATAATGTTCCGCAAAATGTCCGGTTCATTGTTTCTCTCCTCGACTACCATTCCAAATGGCCAGAAATTTGTTTCACACATACGGTTACTTCTGAGGTCATCATTGAGTTTCTGTCTTCCATCTTCAGCCGGGAAGGGTTTCCTGATGCCATAGTTACGAACAATGGTCCACAGTTTCAGTCCCAACATTTCGAGGCTTTTCTTCGCACACGAAGGAATTTAGCACATGAGGTCATCAGTTTTCTATCCCCAATCAAATGGCCAAATCGAGCGCTTTAATCGCGTTCTGAAGGAACATATCCAGATCGCCCAATTAAAGCACCGTTCCCTCAAGCAAGTCCTGACTGAATGTTTAGCTTCGTACAGGTTCACACCACAAGGCACCACTGGAGTGTCTCCTGCTCAACTTCTCTACGGTAGGCAACCGCGAGTTGCTCTCGACATAGTCTCTTTGCCTCGTAACATAGCAGTGTCTTCTCTGATCAAATTCGTACCAGGGTTTTTTCTCGTCAATAAGCAATGAAAAAGTATGTCGACACCCGTCGAGGTACAAAGCAGTCCAAAGCTCGCACTGCGATCTAGTCAAGGTTCGTGTGCCAGGCAAGCGCCCCAAGTATCGGGGTCCTTACAAAGTCTTGGGCCAGGTTAGCCCCACTTCTTTTCGCTTAAGTGATGGTAACATCTGGAATGCTTCGCGCCTTGTTATTTTTCATACGGATTCGCCTTCAACACCTAAAAGTCTTCCTCATCACATTCCGTCCACGCCTTTCAACTACGCATCAGACTGTTACATGTGGTCTCCATGTACAGGCATTTCTTCTTCAAGGGGGGAGGAGTTACCAGGCGGTGTCGCTGGTTCAAGTACACCAAATCATACGGTTCACTTCGAACCTTCAAATACGGCTGAGACCGTTGAACCGGACTTCGGTCCCGCAAAATTCTTCCGAAGCTCATGCTGCGAGCTCTGATGAGACCGCAAATTTTAACGCTCGTTCAGAGCCTTCACAATCTTCCACTGATCTTGATGTGTCACATCAGAACAGAAGTGACCAAGGGTGCAGAGACACCTAATTCTACACCCAAAAGGGCCCGCCCTCAGCGGAAGTGGCAGAAGCCCCGTCGGTTCGAAGACTATGTGATGTAGAACTCTTGTTCCGAACAGTTGTGGCACATTTTTTTGTTTGTCAGTGCATTTTCAGGACTCGTAGTGTGTGAGTTCGGTGTGCCGTGCTCCGAATTTTCATGTGTTCTAACGTACATACCTTGTATATACTTTTGTATCGATCATGCATAAATATAACAGTGTATAGGTGAACTTTTTTCGAGGAGGGAATGGTTGTTGTGTTCTGGGTTTTGGTTTCGGATTGACTTGTGAGGATGCCAGGGGGCGCCGCTCTGGCATCTAGGATTTCAAGGCGACTGTAAAATAAAGACAGTGTGTGTTGGGTAACTGTGGAGTGCGGTTGTTGTGCTTTCTTTCGGCGCTTCGCGCCAACCCGCGTGTTCGGGGCTGGTCGGTGTCCCCGCCGGCCGCGTACGCCTCCGTCGGCCGTCTTCTTCTGCTTCATCGGGACCGCCCAGCCCCCTACACAGCACATTCGTCATTACCATCGTAAATATTTCCTATGTCCTGGAAGCCAAACCAACCTAAGCAAACATATATGGGGAGAAATAAGGATTTCACTGCACTCAGAACATCTGATTCCTCATTTCATTTGAGGGAAGAACGCAACGATTAGGAATCCGTCAAAATTACTGGAGAACGTCTTAACAATGTTAATTTGTGGAGTGCTGAAATGATCTCTAAAAGTTCTGCAACGAAGTTGGCACAAAATCTGGAAGGCAGGAAGAAAAAGACCAATCTAGAGTAGGGTAATTTAGTTGTGTACAAGTAGTCATCGTTCTCTTCTATACACGTCCACGATTTGGCCAGAAGACAACCTGAAATTTGGTTTGTTAAATGGGCCCTGCCACACTTTTTGAGCATGGCCAGAAAACGCTGCTGAGTGGTAGCAGAGGCTCCCGGCCACACGCTAGTCAAATATTATAGCGCAGCACGCAGCCAGGAATTCACAATGAATTATCTAAATCAGCTAAAAAATTTTTCTCTTCTCTGGACACATCACAAAATACGCCCAAAAATAATTGTATCAAGCCCATCTATCAGCCATTGGCTGATTTGAAGTTGGCGCGCTCGCTCGTTACAGGGATCGTCGTGTGAGGCTGCTACTTGTCCACGCGTGCTTGTGCGATCACACCGAAAAAAGCGGCGCATTCGAAGAAAAAAAAAGAAAGAAGTGCTCGAGGTCACGAGGCACGGATGACGTGGTTTCCTTGCCTCTACCATCTCTCCCTGCTTAGCTCCCAGCACTTTCGTCGCGACGAGAAAAGAGAGAATGAAATTTCAGTATGCAACCAATCTTTGCAATTTCACTCGCATTGGATTTTCCTTATTTTTGTGGCGCTCAATTCCTAAGGCAAAAAGTCCTTTCAGTAAATTCAATTCATGGTTACTTGAAAAAGAGTTTCAGGATGCTTCTAAAAAGAAGCTAGAACATTTAAACGTTAACATACGCAGCATTGTTTCTAATGACACATTGTCCAAAACCAGATGATATATTTTCTTTCAATGCCAAACTTGTACACCTACCAGATATCTAAAAGGTTTATTATAGACTACCTACTTCAATTGGGAATTGTGAATGTTATTGCTACGGATGCATTCATGTGTGAAGAGAAAGCGGGGTAAGGCATCTTCTCAGAGATAATGTTTGGTCACTCTCAGTACGTCGCCCAGATTACACTCGTATATTTTAAGCAGAGCTTTTAGCAATAATTTGGGCCCTAAAAAAACTTTCAGTCAATGTATTGGTGGTAGTTATTATTACTGATTCACTTTCTGTATGTAGATCCATATCCTCAGCTTCTTCATTCGAGTATTCCCATTGAAAAGCACTCGTTTCTTTAATCCCAAAAATCTTGAGTACAGTGGGGATGGTATGGGTACCAGGTCACCAAGGCATATATAGAAGAAATGGCTGATACTCTCGCGCGGTCGTCCATAGATGATACTGTAATGTTAATTGGACTTGATGCCAGTTTTGTCACTGCATTCCTATTTCGTAAATATTCCAGGAAAACGGGATCACGCAGTTTAATAGTACAGTCATCTTTCTTTTGCTTGGAAAAATAGGTTGTGCCCCTCTCGCAAATCGGAAGTGTGCATTACGAAATTTCGGTGTCATATTCCGCCTCTGAATTCCTATTTATACAGGTCTAGTCAGGTACCATCTTTCTCTTGCTTTTACTGTCAAAATGAGAAAACATCAATAATTTTTCACTTATTTGCCACGTTCTATTAGCCACAGCAAGAAACGTTTAAAAAATATATTCCGAAAAGTGAACATCGCTAATATTTCCTAGCATATCCTTTCACTGCAGACTTCTTCTCTGGGTCACAGGAACAGTACCATCTGCGTAGTAGATGCTGATGCTCATGCTGATGACCTCTGATGAATGGCGCTTACCCACAAAGGGGGATGGGCCAAGAACCGGGCGGCAGGATGCTTAAATGAAACTAAAATGGAAATGAAGCCAATCTAAAAAAGTAGCTTAAAATATTACTACCAAACAACAAAAATATTTGCTGAGCAAGCGGTCAAACCATCTTTTGTTTTTGAAAGAAATAACTGCGAATTCTAAACTAAAGATCTGAAAAGGTAGGGGTTCACTAGCACGGTAATCTTTTAGTTGCGTTGATGTAATCAAATACAGCGGAGCATACATCCCTGTGGCAGTAACCAAATGAAGTTTCGCCAAGTGATAAAATTACTGGTAGATTTACTTGTATTCCTAGCTTTTGTAATGCACTTTGTGAACTTTTCAAAGAAAGAAGAAGATTTGCTTGTTAGATTTTCCTATTTATTTCAATAACGAACTTCAAGTTCGTTGCTATTATTATTCATTTATTCATTTCAACAATTAGTTATTACCTACTTTATTCGTAAGTCGCCATATGATTATACAAACTTACATTCTTTAGATGACTGACTAATATTTTTCTTCATCAAAATTTTAGATTTGTTTTTCCCCATTACAATAACCATCGCTTTAATAGCCAATCCACCATATTTGGTACGAGCCATAGCATATAAGAACAAGCAAGCAAGCAAGCCCCTACTTTTTCGCCTAAATAGAGCAAGTTAAGCGCTGTCTCCTCTATGTCTCTTCTGTAAAAAAGAAGTTACAATTAACCATTATTTTCTATCCTGTTGCTGGTACACCTCAATGAGAAAAAGATTCCCAGCACCACCTTTTCGAAACTCAGTTTTTTCATTTGGCGCATCTGCTCAAGGCTATAGGCACTGGGTTGTTTACTAGCCATAAACGAATGCATTAGTCAGACTAAAAGAATAATGACCTCAGTTTTGGATGGTTTTATACATATAAATTCTAATATTCCGCAATGAAAGTTGTTTTGTTACCTATTCCTTGCTTATACAAGAAGTATTGCGAAGAAGCACTTAAAAAAACAAAAGAATTCCCCGAGCACTCGGCCAAGTTGGTCAGGGCAATGAGAAGGGGAGAAGAAAAAGATATATCCCCTCGCGTAAACGCCAGCTCATGCTCGCACCTGCGCACGCTGTACACGCTCAAGGAATGGGCGGCATTCCGAAGCTACACCGCAGAACCGCCATGGGGGACCGCTGCCAAAGACCCCGGCTCGTGCCACACTCGGTTGGCTCTCCACCGCTGAAGCGCTTGTTTCATGGCAGGCGACAGCACCCGGCGCCGGGGTTTGATGGACTAATGGGCTCCGCCTACCTGCAGGAGAAGTTTGGCCTTCCGTCAACGTTCGCTTGGACACCGGGGCCCACACTGTCCACGGAGCCCGTACCGTACTACTACGTCAAGTGGCCCTACTCAGTGTTCCCGCTGTTCCCATTGTTACCGCCGTGGGGGTTCCAGCGATTCCTTACGAGGGGGCTTCGATCCAGAGAATACCACGGTGACCGTGTGCGAGCCCGGAGGTCACCAGGAACAGTGCCCTGTCACGTCCGCCAAAGAGGCAGGTCGTCAATGTGCCGCCGGTCCCAGCCACCTGCTGAACAATGCACCGAGGTAGTGCAATCCCAGGCTACCAGGGCACAGACTCGTAAAAGCGTCACCTCTTCAACGAGCGGGACGTCGCGAAGTAACCCGTCAAAGGAAGAGCAGAAGGAATACATCGAGGTGGTGCTCTCGAGACTTTTGCGCACTGGGGCAGACCTCGAGCTCGGCGTGCCCGCCAAGAAAGAAGAGCAAAGGTGTGCCGCACATAAGTTCATCTACAGCGCCGCGATGCTCAGAAGCTTGAACGTGCGCCGCCGGGCCTCAATGCCTGCCTCGCGATTGGAGCACCGAGATTTAAACCATGAGGGAAGATGCACGTCCACCAGAAACGTTCGTAATTAACCGCTCGAGATCACGTATTCGGGCCTGGTCAAATACTCTGCAAGTCGATGCGCTGTTTTGGCGCCGCTGACGCTCCACGTGACAGCTTGGTCGGAGTACATCACGAGTCCACTGCACCGCATGATTTTTTGTTTGCTTGGGACAATAAAGGTTGTTTATGGACAAAGGCGTGTAGGTTCATGATTGTTCAGCAGATGTTGCAGCCGTGTCTGTGCGCGTTTAATATTATTGTAATGAATGGGGTTTTGCGTCTCGAAACTCCAATATGATAATGAGACACGCCCTAGCAAACGGCTCTGGAAATGTAGGTCACCTGAGCTCCCAAATTTACACTGATGCATTTCGATCTCCTTCAAAAGTTTGGATGCCGCGGCGGTGGTGTAATACCATCGTTCCACCGTCGAGCATCATACCCCTAAACGACTATGCCTGCGTTTGAGTCATTTCCTAGGAATTTCGAAATGGCAACATGTGGGGGACGTAGCGATTCCGAATACCGCATGCAATCTGGTTGCACAGGTAAATATTGTTCCGTAAATGCAATTACGATACGTACGAAGGGGGAATAAACTAAAGCTCAAAAAAACTGCCAACATGTGTGGATGCCGGCGGGGCGGGGGGCAGACAACTATGGTGCCAGATTTTGTCCCTTGTTCATTTATCATGTGTTTTATGTAATATTGTCACGTTTCACTTTAAGGGCAACTTGTGCATAATGGCACACGGACATCAAACTGATTCGAACAACGGCAATACGACTTTATCGTTTTCTCTGCACGCGCATCTTTGTCCTCTTCTGAACAGCAGCACATACAAGCCTGCCAGCATCTATGAAAATAATATTTTCGGAACTTGCACTAGTGGCATTACTCCCCTTCTCAAAGAACATCGTCCCGATGTCACAAAATAATTACCAGATGAACAGGGAACACATACGATAAGCAGTACACAAGGGGGTGGTCATAATAATTGTAAGTCTACTCAAGAGAGCTTGACGAATAGTCAGCGTTGGTAAACGACGGTTTCATTCTCGAAACATGGACGACGTGTGGCTGTTGTGAGCGGCGGCATTGACGAGTCACGTCCTCGTCAAGAACCTCGTAGTTCACTTCGCTGAGACGACGGAGAACTCTATAAGGACCAAAATAGCAGTGTAACAACTTTTTCGACTGGCCCCGTTGTCGAATGGAAGTCCACAACCATACTCGTTCTCCGGGTTGGTAACAGACATCGTGACGACGAGCATTGTACCGCAGCCAGTCGATGCGTTGTTGCTTATGGATTCGTTCGACTGCAAGCTTATGAGCGGCGTATGCCAGTCTGATAAATTCGTTCGTCTTGACACTAATCTGGTGCCTCTCTGGTTGAAGCAAGGCATCCAGCATTGTAGTGACCTCCCTGCCGTGAAGCAACCGGAATTGTGTGAATCCAGTTGTTTTCTTGCACAGCGGTGTTTTAAGCGAACGTGACGAAAGAGAAAATGTCATCTCAGTTTCTGTGGTCTTGGTCAACGTACATGGATAGATTGTCGGCGATCGTCTTGCTTAGTCGGTCTGTAAGGCCGTTGCTTTGTGGGTGGTATGCAGTAGTAGTACTGTGCCGCTAAGCTGCATGACGTCTTGTATCATCCGGGCGGTAAAAGCTGTGCCACGATCAGTTATGACAACTGCTGGTGCTCCGTGTCGGAGGACGATGTTCTTCATAAAAATGGGCAGTCTCAAGCGCGGTGCCACGTTGTAAAGCCTTCGTTTCACAGTAGCGCGTCATGTAATCAGTAGCGACTACAATCCAGCGGTTGCCGTCATGAGACTTTGAAAAAGTTCCGAGCATATTCATGCCAATTTGTTGGAACGGTTGTGTCGGAGTAGCGATGGGCTTCAAAAAGCCGGCTGGGCGCTGGTGTGGTGCTTTATGGCGCTGGCACTCATACATGTTTTCACGTAATGCTTCTTGTCTCGATTGAGCTTAGGCCAGTAGTAGTGTTGGCGAATCCAGACCAAGGTGCGTGTGAATCTTATGTGGCTTGAGGAAGGCTCATCGTGACAGGCAGACAATGCATCGGCTCGTAACGCTGGCGGGACGACGAGCAGGTACTCAGTCGCGTAAAGGCCGAAGTTTCTTTTATAGAGGATATTTCTGCGAATGCAGAAGGATGATTGCGACCGGGCTAATGCTGGTGGTGGATGCGGCGTACTGCCTTCAATATATTCGATGAATTGTCAAAGCTTGGAATCGTTCTTCTGCTGTTCAGCCAAGTCGGATACACTAACGGCGCACAGAAAACGGCTGTCAAGATCGTGATCATCTGACGCTGCCGTAAGAGGAGCTCGGGAAAGGCAGTCCGCGTCAGCATGCTTCCGGTCAGACTTGTACACGACTGTCAAATTGAACTCCCGAAGGCGTAAGCACCACCTGGCCAGACGTCCAGAAGGGTCTTTAAGGTTCGCCAACCAGCAAACCGCATGATGATCGGTAACGACTCTGAAGGGGTGACCATAGAGGTACGCACTGAACTTACCTATTGGCCAGACAACAGCTAGGCACTCCTTTTCAGTGGTTGTGTGATTCGTCTCCGCAGATGATAAAATCCATCTCGTATAATCAATAAGGCAATCTACGACGCCTTGCCGCTGGACGAGGACTGCACCAAGGATGATGTTACTGGCGTCTGTGTGTAGTTCAGTGTCGGCATCTTCGTCGTAGTTTCTGAGTAAGGGCTCAGCTGGAGACGCTGCTGGGGCTCGGAGAAAGCGCGTGTTTGCGCAAGGCCCCACACGAAGGGAACATCTTCTTTTGTCAGACGAGTGAGGGGTGAGGCAATGTTTGCGAAATTTTGCACAAAACGCCTGTAGTATGCGCAGAGGCCTAAGGATCGACGCACATCACGTTTGTTGGCAGGTGGTGGAAAATCTGCGACAGCCAATGTTTTGTCCGGGTTCGGTCGAATCCATAATGGCTAACAAGGTGGCCGAGAAACTTTAATTCGTTGTTACCAAAATGACATTTTTCTGGTTCCAGTGATATGCCTGCCTTGCGAACTGCAGCAAACACAGATCTAAGTTGCTGCAAGTGCTGCTCAAACGTTTGGGAGAAGACAACTACGTCGTCTAAGTAAACAAGGCATGCTTCCAACTTGAGACAGGACAGCACTGTATCCATCATTCTCTGCAATGTCGCAGGAGCAGAACACAGACCGAAGGGCAGCACCTTGAATTCGTACTGACCATCAGGCGTTATGAATGCTGTTTTCTCTCGGTCGCATTCATAAACTTCGATCTGCCTGTAGCCACTGCGTAAATCCATAGAGGAGAAGTATCGGGCGTGTCGGAGGCGGTCTAGTGCGTCGTCAATGCGCTGAAGGGGATAAACGTTTCTTTTTCACTTTGTTTAGGTTGCAGTAATCGACGCAAAATCGAAGAGTGCCGTACGTATTCTTTACTTGTACGACGGGGGACTACCATGGACAGTTCGAGGGTTGGATCACGCCATCTTCGAGCATCTGCTTCACTTGAGAACGTATTGCCTCTTGTTTCTTTTGTGATACTCGGTTGTCGTGCTGGCGTATGGGTCATTCAGCATGATCTGTGGCAATCCGGTGCTTTATGGTTGGTGTTTGCTTTATCTTGGATGTACACGCGAAACAGTCACTAAACATGTGGAGGATACAGCGAATTTGCTCTTTCTGCGCACATGACAGCTTCGGATTGACATCGACTGTATCAGCTACCGCGGTGTCACTTTCAAGGGCTGCAGAAATTGCGGTTATCGTCGTACATGCTTCATTCCCAATGGATTCGAAACGAGCGATAGTTGTTCGCTTGGCCAAAGGTTGGTATGCTCCAATAAAATTGCTGAACAACAACTCAGTCATCCCACGTTTAATTTGAATTATGCCGCGGGCAACGATAATTTGCTGAGACAAGAGCATCGAAAGGTTGGCTTCAGCGATACCACTACTGTCATGATCTATGTCGCCCTGTACAGTAACGAACATACTGGTGCGTGGCGGAAGCGTGACGGTGTCGTCGATAATTCAAAGCGCAGTCTTCTGTGGAGCGGTGTCACTAGGCTTCTTACCATAGTCGTCAGCAAACGTTACGAGGCAGTCTCGAAGATTTATAACAGCGCCGTGCTCGCTAAGGAAATCCATGCCAAGGATAACTTTCCGGGAGCATTCGGGAAGCACAACGAAAGAAGCAGCGAACGTCGACTCACAGATTTGCAGCCTTGCGGTGCATCTCCCGATTGGTGACAAGAGATGACCACCTGCTGTACGATGGTTTGGTCTATGCCCCCAAGGAGTCGTAACTTTCCTGAGTTTTGCCACAAGTACAGGGCTGATAACTGAGTAGTCGGCGCCGGTATCGACCAGAACTGTTACTGGATGGTTGTCGACACGACCGGCAATGTCCGCAGAAACGGGTTCGTCAGCGACGTGAGGTGTCAGCTGAAAGGAATCGTCGAAGGTTGGCGGATGGGTTGGAAGTGGCTATTTTGACAATAGCTTAATAGCGGTCCCACTCCCGGAGGCCGCTGATTTTAGTTTTCCCGGCGGGGACTTGGGGACATAGCGGATCGTCGTGCTGCGATATCGGTGAAATTAGTTTTTATTTGAGGACGTAAAGTTTCGAGGAGAGGGAGAGTGTGATTGGCGAATACTTGCCAATTATTCTGCGATAACGTGGGGTCGTTCCGCATCCGTGGGCTGATGAGCGTATGGCTGAAATCTAGGTAGGTGTCACCAAACGAGTGCTCAAAAAGGGCGCGCCGCCGAATTCTCGCGATGAAGCGCCGAGAGGTCAACGATAAAAAAAAGAAAACAAGCATCCAAAGACTCCCCGTGCGCGCGTCTCTCTCCGCTTTCGGAAGCGTAGGTTCGCTGACGAACTTCCTCACCTCACATCGACGGCCGAGCAAGCCCTGGAAATTTCTCGATGGAAAGGGGCGTGGTGGTGCCGGGTTGCGTCATCCGTCGCGGACGGCCGTCGAACCGTCTCGCGCTTTCCCCCAGCCTTCGCTGCGCATCGCACCGACAAAATGATGAGAATTTTCTGGAATCGCGCGCGGAAAGTATTTACCCGAGCAGCGGAGATGGGAGATTAGGAGAAGACGGAAGTTAGCGCCAGAGCGCGTAGGGTATTCCGCCGTGTAGTCGGCGAAGGTTTTGTCCGTAGTGACAAAGCAGGAGAAGAAGAAAGCATGCGCCAGAGTGCGTAGGGTGTTCCGCCTTGTGGGCGAAGCCTTTTGTCTTCCGTGACAAAGGAGGAGAAGAAGAGGATTTCCACCTGAGGGTTGAAGACTCGAGCTACACGCAAGAGTGTGTGTCTGCCACTATCGAGCGAAGACGCGTGGCAACAGATGCGTGTGTGAAGCCGACGTGTTTGCGTCGAAGAAGGTTGAAGCTTGGAGAGTGGCCAATTAAAGACGCGAGGTTTCCTGGAAGAGAAACTTCGGGGGCAGCGGAACGACAACAACGCTGGACTTTGAGTGAGTGATTCTCGGAAGAGTATCATCCCGACTTTTGTTCCAAGAACTTTGGACTGAATAAGTTTTTTAACTCTTTATTCTTTAAGTGTCTTGGTTGTTCGATGCATATGACTGCATTGTAGTGCGTACTGTTGTCCGTGTCCGTTGTTTCGAGTGTGGCTGATTGTACTGTGTAGTACATTGTTTGATTGGTGACATATTGTGTTCAACTATTGTCGAGTGTAAATACTTGTGTATCGTTTTGATCTGCCATAACTGAGAATATAATTTTGTTTTGTTTATCATCTCTCGGCTCTTGCTTGTTCTTTGGGGCCACAGCCGGCGTCCGCTGGCGCGCCTAATAGGACCACTTCAAAATTTTCCACGTTTTCGTGGTGCGGTTCGGGGGGCTCATACTTTGGCCCTTGGAATTAGCCCAGCGATCGCCTTCCTAATTAGCGGGACCTGTGACAGTAGGCCCATCTCTCTGTACGAGCACTCCCGGTACAAGTGACCTGGCTCACTACAGTGGTAGCAAAGTGGCCGATTTCACGCTAGATTTCACGCTAGGCACGCTAGATTTCCGCACAGTAGGTCGCAGATTCTCGTAGCGTGTCGGGCCCGATAGGCACTGCGGCATCTCCAGGCAAATCGTCGTGGGTTTTCATAGTGCGACAGGCATGGGAAGTGCTATGGCGTCTGTAGGCTGGTCGGTCGGGGGGAAATAGCTGGCTGCCGGTGCAGCAGTCGAACAGCTTCCGCGTACGTTAGCAGAGGAGCTTCGGTTGGAGGCGCCAGTATTGGTCGTACCAGCTGTCGCACCTCTTCACGGACGACATCTGTCAGAGCAGCCACTTGAGGCTGTGAAGGCACTGGGCGAAGCTTTTGCAGCTCGTCACGTGCGATGCTATGGACTAGCTCAGTAAGGTCTCTCACGCTCATGACTTCGGGTTGTTCCAAGGGTGCTGGCAGACATGCAAGGTTGTCGGACCGCTCATATTTCGGAGACCACACTATTAGCCTTCGCTCAAATGTTGTCGCTTCACGGAGGAATTCCACCACGGTAGCAGGTGGGTTTCGTACAAGGCCGGCATACAGCTGCTCCTCGACACCCCGCATCAAAAAGCGTACCTTTTTGTTTTCCGTTACTGCAGAATCAGCTCGACGGAAACGACGAGACATCTCCTCAACGAACATAGCCGTGCTTTTATTTGGTCTTTGACTGCGAGAATTGAGGAGACGTTCTGCTTGTTCTTCCCGGTCGGCGCTACCATATGTGTTCCGCAGCTGAGTGCAAAGCGCCGGCCATGTTGTCAGGGCAGCCTCATGGTTCTCAAACCAAATACGCGCTGAATCCTCCTGGTAGAAATATACATACTGCAGTGTCCGGTGCTCGTCCCACTCGTTGACGACGGCGACTCGATCGAGATGGTCTAGCCGGTCTTGAACGTCTTCGTAGGGCTCCTCATGAAAGGGCTTTGCGGTTCGAGGGGCTGGTGGGCATGAAGCTGGCGGAGTAGCGGTCTCTTCAGTCTGGCTTGCAGTTGTCGCATTTGCCATGGTTTTGGAGCGTTCCAGAAAAGGGCCGAATCGGGGTTGTAGGCCTAGTGGCCGCCGACTGCGTCGAAGGTTAGCTGTTTCTGCCAAGGCGTCGATGTTGGGGCCGAGATCTTTCTCGTGGTAACAGTGCATAGACTATCACCCAGCGCCTCCACCAGTGTCACGTTTCACCGTAACTGCAACCTGTAGATAGTGGCAAACAAGGACGTCAAACTGATTCGAACAATGACATTACCCATTTCATTTATTATAATTTTATAACAATTTTATTTATTACAATTCCAGCATCCCCGGGGACCCAAATAAACCAAACTTTTGATAGGCTATGCGGTACGAAAGACCAAAATATTCTGAGAAGAGGAGACTGCTTCGCGGACGTTAGATGTGCACATACTGACAAAGCATCCGAAATAATAATAGCTTTTGATTGCTGCGAATTTAGTTTTCGAAGAGCCAATGTAATAGCTAGGAATTCAGCGAGATAAATTGGTGTGAAGTCTGGATATCCGAGCGCAAAAGACTAATTAAGCTGATGAGAAAAAAATACCTACTCCAGCCTTCTGAAGACTTCGCGTTGCATCCGTCGAAATTACTGCGTAAATGGGAAAATGACTGAGATGGTATCTGCACGCGCATCTTCGTCCTCTTCTGAACAGCGGCACATGCAAGCCTGCCAGCATCTATGCAAATAATATTTTCAGAACTTGTACTAGTGGCAATATTAAGATTGGGAATGCTGCGACAACTGCATTTGAACCAAATTTTTTTTTGTGGTATGCTAGGCCACTGCGCTATCTCTAAAGTAGGGGGTTCTGTTGCACTTTCTTAGCCCTGTATAATACCACCTGACCATCTTGTATCTCACCTGGCCTTTATTTCTTTACAGTTCTAAAGTCTATTATTTAAGCAAAAAGAAAGAAACGCCAGGCACGGTTTTTAACTTCTGCCCTTGCTAGCATATGTCTGGTTAGTGCCCCAGACGACCCTTCTTCGCACGCGTTTGTTGTATCCTAACTTCTACCCGTCCCGCTCAATTTTGACATTGTTAGTTGCGTAGAGCCCACATTGGCGGAGTTTTTATATTTAGAGTAGTTGCACTTCTACTGTGACGTTTTCTGTCAAATGACGAGTTGCGTGCACCTGTCTTGCGGCTAATCGGCTGCTTCCATGTGACACTTGCATTGAGCGCATACGTCGCGGGTGGTTGGAGTGCATGAAAACGAAGTCCCGAAAGTTTCTAACTGCTAAACAATAGACAGGCGCTGCCTTTCAGGCTGCATCCTACTTTGTTGGCACTTTGGGGTAGTAAATAAAAACTCTAGTAAAATTATGTAAAAGTACACTGTGGCTCTCACTCTGAAGTCAGATATACATATTAGTAATTACGTGTACGATTAGCCAATAGCTTAAAATAGTGGATTTAAAGGTAAGCTGTGGAATATGTAAGTTCTAGAAAGTGGCGAAAGGCAAGAAACTTCGTACGAAATCAACGACGTGTTTGTATCACTCACCACAAAGCGTCACCTTAAATTGCTAACACCGCGACAACTCTTGCCACCACACTCATACACAACAATAAGTCCACGCGACATGTTTAGCCCTCAAGTGCTTCTAGCTACTGTCCTACGTTTGGGGAATGCAACTGGTGTTGCTGGGCACTATGCTATAGGATAATTACTTTAAATTTACCTGTTTGTTTAGAGAGGTGCTGGGGCTAACGTAGCGTAGTACTTTATTCAAATAGTAATACAAAAATATTAGCGCAATACCACCTCGTTAAACAGGTGCATGGCAAGAAGTTAGTAACCGCGCGTTGTACGTTTAAGTGTCTGCAAACTTACGTAATAAAAAGTCCACAAAAGTTAGTGAGGATCCAAAAAAGTTTGAAGTATTTTTTTTTCACTAAACATAAATTTGTTCGAATGCAGATCAGGTTTAATGACTGGAAGAGCAACATTTAGGGCCGCATGAGTCAACTTACGTTGCGGGGGAATTAAACCGCCACATTAAATTTCACGCGACGGGCTGCATGAACACATTGACGTAAATTCAAACTTTCCGAGCGTTACGTGCTACAAAGCAACATACTGCAACATGCAACAACTCGGGTATCACGATAGTTTAAAGATGCGTGCTGTCGCGGATGCATACACCGTTTTTTAGGCCATTCGCGAAAAACCCTGTCTGATAGTAGTCGGGATCAATATATGTTATGACGACTATCACACATGTTTTTCTTCGTACATCTAGATCTAGTCTAAGGAGCCGACAAACGGCACCTTAAGTATTACTGTACTACGTGGAATATATGTTGTAGGAAATGAGATAATGTTCACTTATCTCATGTTCTCCACATAATTAACAGTTAGGAAAACCTGACAGACCAGCTCTGTATAAATAAAATTAAGTTATTGAGTCTGACAACGTAGTCATGTGATTGCAGCTTCAAATAAGTTCTCTTATGTGACGTTACTTACTGTTCCACGGTTGTCTAAGGTGTTGAAATGTTAATGTGGTCACAAATGATGGAGCATAAAACTCTTCTAACAATAATTTTTCTCATTCTAGTGCCTATTTTGAATTTGGAAGCCGGCATTACATGAGTAACCGGGTCATTCGAAATCACCTTTGCTAGCGCATACGTCGTTTCGTTCAGAAATAGGCCCTGATGTCCTGAAAGCCAAACCATCCTAGTCGAATATATATGGGTAGGAAATAGTGTTTTCACTGCACTGAGAACATGTGATTCCTCATTTCCTGAGAGGGAAGCACACACCGATAAGAAATCCGTCAACATTACTGCAGAACTTGATTATATTGCTTTGCGGAGCGCTAGAGTTATCGCTAAACGTTCTGCCACAAAGACGGGCACAAAATCTGTAAGGAGGAGAGATGATGATGATGATGATGATGATGATGATGATGATGATGATGATGATGATGATACTGATGATCCTTGACACATAGGCACCTACCTACTCTGGGAAATCGGTCTAGGGTCTGGCGGATTATACATACTGCATTTATGATTAATAACTAGTAAGAGCTGAACGAATTTTTAGATGAATGTTTTTTTCAATTTAACGTAAATATCAATGACAGCTAATTTAAGTTGCACTACTTCATGTAATCTTCCAGAGACCAAAGATATTTTTACCAGAAATGTAAATAAAGAATTATTAGCAGTTGATACTTCTACAAAATCTACTCGAGTTGCATGTCAACATTTCGACAACTTTGAAAATATTCCTCTCTGAGCGTCCCAGTTCAGATGTCCCAAATGATAATGGAACGGCCTACGTAAGCGGTAGACCACATTTCCGCAATAAAAGTTTGATACTACTGTTTCTGTGTAAGAAAAAACGTCGGTAGCTCAACAATAAGTGTTCAGTCGTTTCGAGCTCGTTTCAATAGGAGAAAAAAGGGGAGATTGCGAAACCCGCTCTGTTCATGTAAAAATTCAGATTTGGAATTCTACAACGCACTCTGGTTATTACAGCTTCAGCCCCTCTCTGCACAGCATTTCCGGCTCCAAGAGAACTGTAGGTAGAGAAAGCCCAGTGATGAATCGACACTTGGAGTAAGCACAGATAATGCATACTTTCTGAACCTCTTCACAGCAACAAACTCCGTAACAGGAAGGAGAGAGAGATCTGGACCTGCCACAGAAGCTTTCACCAGAGAGTTTGCGATTTCATTCAGTACAATTCCTTTGAGTCCCGGCACCCAAATGAATTGCATGTTTCGCAGATGATGAGAGACAAGTAGTCGCAATAATCTAAGCATATGCAAAGCTGTCGAAACAGTCCAGTGCCGAACATAACGACAATGAATCTGTAACTATAGCTACAAATGTTATAGTTAAAGAAATTTTACGTAGGGCTAATGCAACAGCCAAGATCTCGGACAAAAATATTTTGGTGTAATCTGGAAGCCAAACAGAAAACGACCAGTCTTTTCTGTAGAAATCCAAGGGGCCCACGATGCCGCAGGCAGGTACTCCCTGCCTGTTCCAACGTGGGAGCGGCCCGCAGGGGCGTCGGGGTAAAACCCGGCTCTCCTCCCTCGGTGTACAATAAAGTTATCTATCTATCTATCTATTCTGTAGAAAAAATTCCCACCCCGGCCTTTTCTTCCCACTGCAAAGCATCAGTTGCTTCACAACTGTAAAATCAATTTAATTTAATTGCACTTGAAAAATGCCGTTCAGAAGATTACTAGGCAGTAATTTCGAATTGTTAGGGTATATGTCGTCCTATGATATGGCTAATTCACTGAACCTGCCTCTCATAGGCACTTTATCATGAAGCCTCATCTTCAATTTGATTAACAACTGCTCCATAACGATTACATGAGGGGTAAAAGAGAGGTCATGTTACAATATAAACACAGCTCAATATCTAATAATTATCTTCTTTTTCTTCTTTTTCTTTTCATCTCATGGCTCATTCCAAATGCAGAGAATTGGCCAACTGTTAGCTGGATATTTTTTGGTGTTTCTTCGCAATACTTCTCGTAGAAGGTAGGAGTAGGTAATACAACAAACTTTACAAAATAATAGTACTGAAATGTTTAAAAGGATGGAGACTTTAGCTCATATTCCTTTAGTCGGACTGATAAATTTTCTAATTGCGTAGTAAAGGACCCTGTGTATATAGCCCAAAGTAGAGGTGCCAAAACAAACAACAAGTGATTTGGATATTTCCTGACCCAAATTTCGAAGAGGTGCTGCTATGAATTTTCGCCCCAATCGCGTTTATCAGCGAATATTTAAAGTATTGACTACTTGTTTCCTTCACTTTACACGAGAGACACGGAGAATACAGCGCTCCATTTGCCCTATGCAGGTAAATTTGAGGGAGGTAACCCGGCAGAGAAGTTTGTTTAAAGCCACTTTCAATATTTTTGACCGTGATCACTCACTATTCCAGGGCAATAAGAGGTGCTCATACTTTGAAGAAGCTGTCAAGACCGACTCTAGTAAGCATTTTTTTAACGTTATCGTGTGGAATATTGCAAATGTTAGGTATGCTGTCAGTAGAAAAACCCGAATGATTCGCACCAAAAGCGCCGCCTTTCCTAAAGAATCAGAGCTTTCGTTTATCCAATCCAGAGTGGGATACTTAAGTAGTATACAAATAGTCGCCTTTTATTTATACAAGTTCACGTTTTAGCCAGAGCCCCCTACGCGCACGCCTAGCACACTCTCGCACCTGCACCCGTAGTGCACGCTCAAGAACACTTCCGATGTTACGCAGCAGGACTGACTTGGGTGACCACAGCCAAAGACCCCAGCTCGTGTCGCATTCGGATGGCCCCCGACCACGGAGGCGCTTGATTCACGGCAGACGCCAGCACCCGCCGCTGGGGTTTGATGGACTGATGGGTGTAGCCTACCTGCAAGAGCTGTTTGGCCTTCCGTCGACGTTCCCTTGGACGCCGGGGCCCACACTGCCCACGGAGCCTGTTCCGTACTACTACGTCCAGTGGCTGAACCCAGTGTTTCCACTGTTTCCATTGTTGCCACCGTGGATGGTGCCAGCGTTTTTTGTGCGAGGTGGCTCCGAACCAAGGCCCGTTGCGGTGACAGGGTGCGAGCCCGGACGTCACCAGGAACGGCGCCCCGCCACGTCCGCCAAAGAGGCAGATCGTCAAGCGCAGCGGGTCCCGGCCACCTGCTGAGCATGGTACCGAAGCGGCGTGATTCCAGGCTGCCAGAGTGTGGACTCGTAAAAGCGCCGCCCGTTAAACGAGCGAGACGTCGCGAAGCAGACTGTCAAAGAAATTGAAAAGGAAATACACCGAGCTGGTGCTCTCACAACTGCTGCGCGCTGTGGCAGACCTCGGGCTCGGCGTAGCTGCCAAGAAAGAAGAGCCAAGGTGTGCCGCACATAGTTCATCTACAGCGCAGCGATGCTCAAAAGCTTGAACGCGCATAGCCACGTCTAAACGCCTGCCTCGTGATCGAAGCACTGGGAAGGGAGCGCACGTCCACCAGCAACGTTCGTGAGTAACGGATTGAGTTGACGATTTGGGCATGTTCAAAACCCTGGACGTCACTGCACTGGTTTGGGGCCACTGACTCTCCAGATGACAGCTTGGTCTGACCCCAGTACAGCACGAGTCCACAGCACAGCAGCGTTTTTTTTTTGTTTGCTTGGGACAATAAAGGTTGTTTTTGACAAAGCCGTGTAGGTTTATGATTATTGAGCAGACATTGCAGCCGTGTGCGTGTGCGTTTGATATGATACTAATGGTGAGGTTTTCCGTCGCAAAACTATTATATGATGATGAAACACGCAGTAATGAATGACTCCAAAAGTGTAGACCACCTGTGCACCAAAATGTACACTGATGAAGCATTTCAATCCCTTTCGAAAATTTGGATGTCCTTGTGATGGTTTGATTCCAACACTCCACCGTCGAGCACCGTACCCCTAAAGGGACAAGCCTGTGTTTGAGTCGTTTCCTAGGGGTTCAGAAATGGCAGCACGCCATTTGGTGCGCACAGTGTTTACTCCTTGTATCCTATGTTCAATCTGGTTGTACAGGTAAACATTTTTTCCGTGAATGCAATAACGATACCTACTAGGTGGGAATAAATTAAAAGCTTGCCAATTTTAGCTGTAGATCTAGAAGAGAAAGAGTCCACACGTGTGGATGGTGAGAACACATTTTGACCTATGTCAATCATCCTTTTTGATTGCTCATGTGAACATATCCATCGAAGGCTGTTTTTTCAACCTATTAGTCATTATATTCATCCGTACATATAGCATAATCAACGCCCTCAACATCAATTCCACCCGTTTGTGATTACTGTCATCAACACTGTTAAATCACGCAGAATCAATAGCAGAGCATAAATGGAGACAAGTCAAGTCAAGATGCTCGATGATGTGGCGCTTACCTACGCTGGAGAATTGGCCGAGAACCGGATAGTTTTTATGAATTTCTTCCTTAATATCAGGTTAAAATTGATCTATTTACGAGAAATAAAAGAAAGATGTAACAGAATGTATTTGATGGCTGGATTGTAAATAATCTGTAGTGTAATGCAATAAAGTGATGTATTAGATTTAGTGCAAATTTGGAAAAGTCAAAATCTACCGAAGAATGGTTGCAACACTTAGACCTCTTTGAACTTTTGACGAACTCTGCATCGCGTCAACAATATTCCCGTCGCTGTGGCCAAGAGACAAAGCTCCGAATGAAAGCGCATTTTGAGCATTTAAATCTATTCTGAGAGGGTTGCAAACGGCACCTAAGGTATTTTTACGTAAGGCAGAGAATCTATTACAATAATTGAGGCAATGTATAGTTGACTCATTTACTCCACAAACTGGACATTGAGGGGAGGCTACCAGACCAGCTCTGTGTAAATAAAAAGTTTAGCTGTGGAATTCAACAGCGCAGTCTAGTGATTACGACTTACGTTCCTCGCGTTTGACATACTTTACTAATCCAGTGGTATAACAAGTGCTTGAATTCAGGTGTGGCTGTTAGTGAAGGTGTAAAAAATTCCTGTAACAGCAGTTTCCTTCTAAATCCAGCGCCTATCAAGAATTTTGATGCCGGTAATACCTCAATAACAGGCCCATGTAACGATGACTTTGCCAGTGCATCTGCCATTTCATTCATATAAATGTCCTTATGTCCTGGAACCCAGACCAATTCGATCACATTGAGATGTGAGGGAACTAATGTTTTGAAAGCACTCTAAGCATGCCAGTTCTCAGCTGCTGTAAGGGAGGCACATAATGAAAGCGAATTCGTTAAAGTTACTGCGAACCTTACTGAAGCAGTTATTTTACGGAGAGCTGGAATTATCGCAAAAAAATTCTGTTTCTAATATGGGCAGAAACTCTGGAACTTGAAGTGAAAAGGACCAGTCTAAAGCAGGAGAAAAAATACCCATTCCACATTTTTCTTTCCTTTCCGATGCATCAGTTGCTATGACTACTTCCGTTGACGTATGTGCCAGGTAATCTCTTAATGTAGCTTCTAAAGCATTCAGTGGCATCAATTTTGAATTTTTCGGAAATATATCATCAGACTGTAATTTATTAGCACTGTTAATGATACTGATTAAAAAAAACAGCATTAATTTGACTATCTAAATTATCTAGAAAGCGCTGTATAACCAGAATTTGGGGGTATGCGAAATCTCAACCAGTATTGTCCAAAAACAAGTCAGGACGGCCAACAAAAACTGTTTCCTGGCCCTTTACCGGTGATTCATACAGCCTGAAAATTGCCTGTGTAGCTAACTATTTAAATCGGGTAGCAAGTGAGGGAAGCCAAACTTCCAGATACAAGACCTTGATTGCAACGAACTTAGGGAGACCTAAGCGTAGTCTCAAGGCTTGTATCTATATGACTACCAGAGGATGTATCTTGTAGGCAGGTGCCCCCGCGTATAACACGCACCCGAACTCAAGCACCGGGCGAATATACATACCATACAATGAGATGGGAGTATTTCTCTGCATACCTAACGGAAAATTACTGATTTTGCCTAATATTTCTACCACACGACCTCCCTCTGCTTCAATGTACCCAACGTGTGTGTCCCAAGACAATGATTGGTGATAGATCACCCCCAGCCATTTAACATTCACTACTTGAGGGATAGGATCCAGATGATAGGAAAACGAAATGTGAAAAGGGTGTTTGAGTGGAAATGCTAAAACAGAACATTTCTTGACATTAATATAGAGATGTAAGCTATCAATCCACATTTCTACAACATAGGTATTACTGTAATATTTGAAATAGCTTATGAATATCCTGTGCTGCTGAAAAAAATGCGATGTCGTCCGCATACACATAAGTGTAGACGTCCTGGTGCCATGGTACAGAGCTCATCAAGATATTAAACACCGGTGATAGGACGGCCCCTTGCGGGACACCAATTGTTTGCAAATATTTAGAAGACGAGATGCCGCTTTTGTAACAGTAAAACGTTCTATTGCGTAAACATTCTGCTATCCATGACTGGATAGTTTGGGAAGTTAAGGTTGTGCAGCTGGTTGCTCAACGCTGTCGTACGCTTTTGCTATATCGAGTGTGACGAGTGCCGCATATTTTCCTTCACGCTTAGCTAATTTTATGCGACTTTAAAGGTTTATATCGGCCTGCCATGTGGAGCATCCGGTGTTGAATCCAATTTGGGATGGATTCAGAATTTCTCTTTCATTGATGAAATTTGTTATTCGAACGCTTAGGAATCTCTCTACTACTTTTATCTTGTTCATTCCATCTTCTTCCTCTCTGGGGCGGCCGCTGGGCGCATGCTTTATATCACATATTCCCTGTTTCAAAAAAATAAGAAAAGTAAAACCCCACAGAAGAACTGTTTTTGTTTACATTCTAACGAAGTCATTCAATTTCTTCGGGGTCTTCCTTTTACGTTTGCTTCTTCTTACAGGCGCATTAAATCCTGAGAGAATGGTTGAAGCTTGCGTGCCCTCTGGTGCAGATGATCCAGGGTCCGCATTTTCATGGCCATCCGCTCTACGTGTCAGGTTGTGGTGCTCTAGATGACTGATTAGGTGCACCTGACCCATTCATGGAAGCACCAATTTCAGGTTGGGCTGCCCTGGATGACCGAATTTATTAAGGTGACCAGTTCATAACAGCAGAGCTGCCTGACTTCATTTTGTTGGCTGCTTTGGGATGAACTGCAGCTAACTTGGATGCGTTCTACACACGCCCATCATCCAAGAAGAACGAGGCTGGTTCATTTCTTTCAAAGAACTTCTTGGGCGCAGATAATTGTGCACAGAGCTTGCCGTGCACTGCAGGTGTCAATATCAATTTGGTTGTACAAATTAGCGACATGGTCGTTAGCGCACCGTGCACAGCTTAACACGGACGTAATCACGAACAACAAAACTGGGTTTCTTGGCTGCACGTTTTTCATCAGTGTAGCTCTTCAAGATCATTTGCGTGTTTTTTACGCGCTCTCGCAACGGCTCGATCGGCCTTGACGGGTCCGTGCTGAAGCATCTGTCAGGCAATCCTGCTGTGTCAAGTCTCGTGCGAGGTTGGCATCAATGAAGCAGAACTCCGGGTGCCGTACCAGTAGTCGCGTGAGATGTACAGCGATATACTTGCAGGGAACCAATCATGACTGTTAGTATATCATGACGCTGAAACAGAGCTAGTTGAATATATGACTTCAGCATCCTATAGAATCTTTGTACCAAGCCTATAGCTTCTGGATAATACACAGAGGAGTTGTACACAAAGCTTGCCGAAAAATACTGTGATCCATGATCGGATAAAATACCACGTGGGTATCCTTCTCGCGACAGAAGTTCAAGTAAAAACTTATTCACTGTAGGCGCGGTCACAACTCACGTGAAAGCCACTTCAGGCCACTTGCTATAATAGTCAATAACAGCAATTGCGAAATAGTAGTCGGCTGAAGCTTGCATAAAAGGTCCCACAACCACGATGGCAATTTTTTCCCCGCGTCAGGAAGAGGAACAGGTTGTAGTGCCGCTGCAAAGGTACGTGCGGATTTGTCACAGGACTGACAAATCCCCCATGTTCTTCAATGTGGCTATCCATGCACAGCCGCCAATAGAATCCTCTCAGGCGAGCTTTGGTACGACTAATGCCTAGGTGTGACTCGTGGGCCATAAGACGTCGTCTTAATGTCGCCGGCCCGACAATCCTGTCACCCCGACATTGGATGGTAAGTCCGTAGGTAAATTGCCTCCCCCACAGGTAAACGTGCCAATGTTCGCAAGCCCAGACGCAAGCATCAGCCTTACGTTCGCCGATTGAGTACTGTCGTTCACGCGGCTGCAGAGTGTGCGAGGCGAATGCGACAGTTTGCAGTGAGATTGCGTTATTCTGCTCAAGCACCACACCCAATCTAATCCTGAGGCATCCATCGTAACATAAACAAATACATGAGGATCGAAGAGATGAAGCTCTTCGCAAGATGTTAGCCGGGCTTTCAGTCTACTAACTCCTTTGTGCTGCCGCAGTCAAAACGAAAGGCGCATTTCCTCAAAGCAAGGCACCCGTTGGCTCCACCACAACGTCAGAAAATTGCGGAATAAACTTGGAGTAAAAACCTTGCAAGTCCAAGAACAAAACACAGTTTGTTGAAGTTTTTAGGTGAGTGTGCCTTGGTTATTGCCTCAATGGGTGGCATTTGTGGAAATAATTCTCTAGCGCTGACAAAATGACCAAGTAAAGTCAGCTCTACGACGTCGAAACACACTTGTAACAGAGAGTAAGGCCCGCATCAGAGAGGCGTTTCAAAACAGCGCGCAAATCGGACAGAGAGAGAGGGAAATAGACTTTATTGGGCAATCCTGCGTGGGAAGGGTGGGAGCACCGCGATGGGTTCCGCGCCCTCCTGTCTATCTAGACCTCAACGACGTCAGGCCAAGCGCGAGCTACTGGGAGTTTGCTCCGTTCGCTTTTGCCGATCCATGGCCGCGTCAAGCCGCTGGATGGCGTTGAGCTGCGTCTCGTGATCGGGAGAGCCTATGTCGTTCATAATGTCCGGTGGTAGTGCATCGTTGATCCCTCTCCCTGCACACGCGTCACACCCCTACAGCACATGTGTCAGCGTTGCCAGTTATCACGCACAGATACTGCACTTCGCACTTTCGTAGAGTCCGGGGCACACGTGTCGGACCAGGGCGGGCGTGAGCACCGTTCCGGTCTGTAGTTGTCTCAGAAGGACTCCCTCGCGCCGTCTTAGCCTCGGGTGAGGCCCGGGAAGCGCTCGGTGGTCTTCTCGGTACCATTGAAGGATGCTGCCGTAGTCGAGTGGCGGGTCAGAATCCTGTGATTCGGCTTCTGAGAGGCGGGGGGGGGGCGCCGCACGGTGCGCGAGCTCGCGTGCGACGGCGTCCGCCCTTTCGTTGCGGTTGGAAGCTCCGCCCGGGATGGCTTTGACGTGGTCCGGGAACTACCGTAGATGTGTCGTGATCGACTTGCTTCTCGGCAGCAAGCTTGCAGCCAGGGTCGCGATGCTCCCGCGGCTGAGATTGGCGATGGCCGTGCGGGAGTCGCTCAGGATGGTGGTGACTTCGGGAGTGCCATTCAGCGCCAGGGCGATGGCAGCTTCTTCCGCTTGCTCCGCAGACGTGGCTCGGACGCTGCAGGCGTTAAGCAGTTTGCCGTCCGTGGCTCGGACAACCACCGCTACGTAGGTGTGCAGTCTGTATTGATGCTTGGCGGCGTCTACGTACACCGCCGTCGAGTCACTGGCGTGAGTCTCTGCCAGCGCTCTCGCTCTTGCGACCCGTCGCTCTTTGTTGCGTTCCGGGTGAATGTTGTAGCGGCAGGACCACAAGGTGTCTCGCGATGTCTCTTCCGATTTCAATGCACTCCGGGGCCTCGTCTCAATAGGACTCGCCTCTGGGCGGGAGCAGGCAGAGTCTTCGGTTGATTTCTCTGCCGGCAGTGTTCGTTGCGAGGCGCGCGTGCTTCGACGTGCGCTGGGCCTCGCTCACATTTTCTAGAGTATTGTGGACCCCCCGTCGGGCATGGGAATTGTTGCTCGTGCTTGCGAGGAGACCCAAGGCAGACTTGTGGGCCTTCGATCCTGATAGCTGCTTTGATCTTGTCCCGCTCAGGCTGCAGTCATCCGTGAAATGCGCTGACGTACGATACGTGGCTCGTCAAAAACGACTGCAGCAGTCGCAGGAGGTTGGCTTCTCTCATGCCGTTCCATGTGGTGGAGATTTCCTTGACGAGGTGGGTCGCCACCCCCATCTTCGTCAGGAGCCTGTTGAGGGCCATGTGGTTCCCGTTGCCGGCGTCGATGTACATGCCAAGCACTCCATCGTCACACGCACTCCATCGTCACAATATTTTTCTCCCTATTCTAGTTGTCATTATGAATTTGTACGCCGGAAATACATGAGTAACCAGGTCATTAAAAATGTTTTTGCTGGGCATGCACCATTTCATTCAGAAATAGTCCCTTTCGTCCTGGAAGCAGAACAATCCGAATTAAATATGCTTGGGGAGGAAATAATTATTTCAATGTGCTCAGAACATGTTATTTCTCATTTCCTAAGAGGGGAGAACGCACCAATAAAGAATTTGTCAAAATTACTTCAGAACTGGTTGATGATGGTAATTTGCGGTGCGCTAGAATTATCGCTAAATATTCTGCTGTAAAGATGGGCACGAAATCTGGAAGCCGAAGAGAAAAAGACCAATCAGAAGTATGATAATTTAGTAGTCGTCTTTTTTTTCTATGCACGTCGACATTGTGGCCAAAGCTCAACCTCAAATTTTGTTTGTTAAGGAACAACTAGTACCTTTAAAAGTCAATACATACAGCATTGTTTCTAATGACTCATTGCCCAAAACGGAAATTGAATTTGCTAATATATTTCGTTCTAACGCCTAACTTGTATACCAACCAGATATATAAAAGGCGTATTAGAAGACTACCTACTCAAATTGGGAATTATTATTGCTATTGCTACGGATGCATCCATGTGTGAAGAGAAAGAAGGCTAGGCATTATTCCATAGAAATTGTTCGGCCATTTTCAGTACACCTAATGAATCAAACTCCTATATTTGAAGCAGAGCTTTTAGTAGATATTTGGGCCTCAAAAAACTTTCAATCAATGAATCGGTAGTTGTTATTGTTACAGATTCGCTTTTTGTATGTAGATCCGTATCTTTAGCTTCTTAAATCGAGGATTCTTCTCGGAACGCTTCCGCTTCATTAATTCTAAAACAATTAGGTACAATGCGGTTAGTACGGGTACCAGGTTACCGAGGCATATTTATGATTGAAATGGGTGATACTCTCACGCGATGGTCCCTAGATGGCCCTGTAATGTCCATTGTACCTGATGCCAGTTTTGTCACTGAATCCAGATTACGGAAATATTCCTACTTCAGCATTCTATGAAAGTTATATTACCAGTTCAAGGATACGGTCATCTTGTTTTCTTACAATAATAAATAGTGGCGCTCTTGCTGATTGTAAGTGGGCATTACAAAATTTCGGTGCCGTATAGCACCTCTGAATTCCTATGTATACAGGTCTGGTCAGGTGCTATGTCCGCTTTGCTTTTGCTGTCAAGAGCCAGAAAACATCAATACTTTTTTACTTATTCTCCACGTATCACAAGTCACAGGAAGAATTATTTACAAACTATATATCGAAAACTAAGCATTACCATTAATTCTGAAAATATCCTTTTTTTGGGTCACAGCAACAGGAGCGTCCGCGTGGCACTTTGTGAATTTATCAGATGCACAAGAAGTTGTGCTTGTTAATTTTTCTTCTTTTTTTAATATTGAATCACCGGTTCTTTGCGACTACCCTTCATATATTAATTTCAATTATTATTTATTTATCTATTTTACTCCTAAGTCACCTTATAACTATTCACAGTTATGTTCCTCAAATGACTGACTAATTTTTTTTCTTCATCAAAATTTGGAATTCATTTTTGTCCATTACAAAAACCGCCAGTGTGAAAGCTAATCACCCATAGTGGAGAATTGCATATGAAGCAACGCACGACGACAGGCCCAATAGAAACAATAAAGACACCGCTGCACTCTCAACTAGCCTATTTCAGAGAAGAACATGATTATTATACAAAAAGCCGGTGTACCACATGCTAAATGGCCTTCAGGCTACAGCATATTTTCTAAAAAGCACGCTTCGCAATCGCTCAAAGTAATCGATGCTCGGATAATGCAATGCAGTAAATTTTCTTTTTGCGATGTCGAAGGCCTCGATCACTTCCCTAGTCACCTGATCTCTGCGACAAGAAAGTATTTCAGTCTCAGAGAACAGCGGGGAGCAACAACACTCTAAGCGAAGCTTATTGGACTCTAATAGCCGTAATGTTATGATAGGGAACATCCACGCCCTACGAGGCCAGGAACTTCCTACACACCGTATGTATGAATAAATGTTATTTCTCTCTCTAAGTAATGCCGCCCTATGTGTGAGTGAGCAGTATTAGCTAATGCTTTTTTGTGCTCCGTCAACCTTGCATTTACGCACCGGCCAGTTTGGCCAATGTACATCTTCCCACACCACATGAGCAAACAGTGCACTACCACAGTTCTGCACTCAACAAACAAAAAAACGTGCTTTACAGAACACCGAAATCTATCCTTAGTTGGTACGAGCCAAATCACATAGAAACAAGCAAGCAAACAAGCCCCTACACCGGCTGTGTTCCAATTCTTAGACAACACGTAGACAGTCTACGCAGACATCTTGGAAGACAGCTTGGAAGACAGCACAGAGCCCATGCTGTACGAGGAATGGAACAGATCTGGGCGTCTTTTACGCGACGAGGCACCACCTGGTGTCGAGAGGATAGAGGAAAAAACAAACGTAACTGATGTATTCTCTGGCTGATTTTGTGTTGAAATCTAAAAGATGGAACGGTACTCACCTAGAGCGTCTAAAGAAGAGTCTGCTTGTATGCAGACGACCGTTCCGGGGAGATATAATCTATCTGAGTGATTCGCTGAGCCTCCATCATTTTTTCCTATTACAATAACCGCCGGTTTAATGGTCGATTCCCCAGAGTGGGTACAAACCAAAGCATATATAAGAACAAGTGAGCAAGCCCCTACACTTTGACCGACATAGAGCAAGACAAGCGCTGTCTCCTCTGAGTCTCCTCTGTAAGGAAGAGGTAATAATTAGCGATTACTTTCTATCTTGTTGACTGTACCCGTCATTGATGAGAAAATTCACAGCACCACCTCTTCGAAATTGGGTCTCCAAAATATCCGAATCAGTTCTTTCATTTGGTGCCTCTATACTCTGGGCTATAGTCGGAGGGATCTTTACAAGCCACTGAGGAATTTGCCAGTCAGACTAAAAGATTATTGACCTACTTTCTTCATCCTTTTCAACATTTCAATTTTATATCTGTAATGAAGTTTGTTGTATTATCTTTTCCTTGCTCATACGAGAAATATTAAACTTAAAAGCAACAAGAAAAATTACCTAACACTTAGCCCATCCCCTGCAATAGGTAAGAACCATGAGAAGAGGAGAAAAAGAAGAAGAATCCCCTCACGTGCACGCCAGCTTGTGCTCGCACCAGCGCACGTAGTGCACGCTCAAGAACTGGGCGTCATTCCGAAGCTACGCAGCAGGACCGACATGGGTGACCGCTGCCAAAGACCCAGGCTTGTGCCGCACTCGGTTAGCTCTCGACCTCGGAGGCGCTTGTTTCGTGGCAGACGCTAGCCCCTGCCGCCGGTGTTTCACGGACTGATTGACGCCGCCTACAGGACAATACAGGCTGCAAAAGCTGTTTGGCCTTCCGTCGACAATCGCTTGAACACAGGCGCCCATACTGCCCACAGAGCCCGTACCTCTAGATGACACCTTGGTTTGACCACGGTACAGCACAAGTCCACTGCATCGCAGGATTTTTTTGTGTGTGTTTGCTTAGGACAATAAAGGTTGTTTATGAACAGAGGCGTGGAGGTTCGTGGCTATTGAGCAGAGGTTGCAGTCGTGTCCATGCACATTTGATATTGCTACGACTGACTGTGTTTATCTACAGATGTGGTGAAATGGCGTTGGGAAATAGCAGCCTAGTTCTGAGACAGGCCTAGTCCGGTTCGCCCATCCACACAGTCCAAGCGCCGCTCCACTACTCTTCTGCTTCCGCGCTCCGTACGCTCGCGCGTCTTCGTTGCGTTTCCCCCGGCGGCAGGCGAACCACGCCGAGTGAGTTAAATAAGGCTATGATAGTACTGTTTGAGGTAGGCTACGCGAACAATTTGCGTAGTGCGCGAACGCCGGTTATTGGCTGTGACTTGGGCGAAAACGTAATTCAATTCACTGAGACAATTGACTATTACGAACGGGCCGGAATTATTTGCTAGGAACTTCCAGTACAAATTTTTTCTACGAGGAGGAGTCCACAGTCAAACATAGCCGCCAGGAGAAAACACTACGGGGATATGCTTGACATCGTAGCGACTCTTGCTGTGTTCTTGAGAAGACGATGTTCGAAGGCGCGCTAGTTGACGTGCTTTTTCAGCACGACACAACGTCTGAGCGATGGACATCTTCTTGATGCGAGAAAGGCAAGAGAGTGACCAAAAAACTCTGTCGGTTTCATGCGTTAAGCAGAAAAAAAGGCCAAATGTCCAGTAACTTCATGCTTGGCGGTGTTAAATGCGTAAGTATCAAATGGTAAGACGGCGTCTTCGTTCATGTGGTCAGCATCAACGTACATCCATAGCATATTCGTAACAGTTCGATTCGTTTTCTCAGTGAGGCCGTTAGTTTGCGGATGGTAAGGGCTGGAGGGGCGATGAGAGTAGCCACAGATGCGCAAAATTTTTCAACCAAATTGGAGATAAATTCCTGTTCATGGTCACTGATGACAACCAGTGGAGCACCGTGACGCAGTCTGACCCGTTGTAACAGAAAAGAGGAAACAGCGGCTGCTGTGGCTGATATCAGTGCGTCCGTTTCCATATAACGAGTTAAATAATCAACGCACACTATAACATATCGGTGACTGGATGGGCTCTTAGGAAGGGGTAAAACCAAGTCGATGCCGGCTTTTTCAAAAGGGTATGTCGGTGGAGGGATGGGCTGCTAATAACCTGCCGGGGCAGTGGTGGATCGCTTGTGGCGCTGACATATAGCGCAGCTTGAGACGTACTGTTTTGTGGTCTTTCATACTTTCGTCCAGTAGAACCTCTCACATAATCGATGCAGCGTACGTGTGAAACCGAGATGACCAGATGTTATGTCATCGTGCATTGAACGAAAGATGACCTTATTCTTCGCTTTGCCTCTCTTTCGGGGGAATAAACTGATAATTTGGTGCTTGATCTGTAGCATTCCTATGTACTCATCTGTTGCCGCAATCATCTTGCTGACCAGCGTCGCTACACAGGGATAATTTTGGTTCTTAAAAACATAATAACCTTAAAACTTCACTATTCTGGCACCAATTTCATGCAAGCATATAACGTCAGGTTTAATTGGTGTGACATATATATAACTCCGGAGTGCTGCGGCGCATTTGTGAAAATTGCGGCATTTTCACTGCGAGATCTCTGATTGTTCCACACTTCTCTGGTTATTTTTGGTCATTTTGTATGGGTGCTTCCGCGTCGTCGCGATTCCCCTTAGACTGTTTGCCATTTCTAGCGGAGGTCGAGCGAGAGCGCTTGTTTTTTGCCCTTTTTAAGCTGCTCACAGCGTCATTCACGTACTGCCTTTGAGTTTCTAATTCGTCGCCAACGAAAAATTTTATCTCAGTCATGAAATCGACTAGCAGTTTATTAACGTTAGCTATACCTTCCCTGTTTTCGTCTAACTGCGCCTGTATTTGCTGCGTTATTTGGTCGTGGTTATTTACTGTCATGCTTGGGGTAGCAGTGGTTGTACCTGCGTACACCATCCCTTCTTCAGCTTCAGCTGACGCCACGCTGCCCCCAGAAAGGGTTTGTTTTATTGACTGTTGAAATGTTATTTTCTGACTACATCTTACAACTATTCCTGTCGGGTTTTGTGATTGTAGTTTAGCCTCTAGCCGTCTCTCTAATGAAGATATTGCTGCCTGTAAGTCATTTCACTCTTCCGCCATGCGTTTTTTTTTTAGCTGTTTGACCTCTTGAGTCAATCTCTTATTTTCTTCCAATATTTTCTTATATTGTGAATTTTATGGTATAGGAGCATTGGAAGACACTGCTTTCGCAAAGCTCACCTTATTTATGTTTGCCCGGCCGGCGGCTAGAGCATCTAGTGATTCCTGGCAGGAACCCATCTCGGCCAGAAGTCCGTGGTGCTTTCGTTGGTTCTTTTAAGCTGTATTTCCCAGAGGCCGGAGGTGCCGTGTTAGTGTGATGTTGCCCATCACTCCTTGAACGAGATCCCAATCGTAACCTTGACTGGAATCTCGATCGGATCGTGAACTTGACCTTACCTGGGGCTGTTCCTGTCGGTCCGAGCTGAACCATCGAGGCATGTGCAGCCTCAGTGAAGAGAATTCTCGTGATGACTTGGCATCGCCGTACATTCAGGTTCGCCTACCAAGTCTTTTGGCTGATCTGTCCTCAATATTTTTGAGAGGAGCAACGTTCTTAAGTTTTTTCTTGCACAGACTATCTCCTGTGGTGTGTTTACCGTCACAAATGACACACTTGGAGATGCAGTCGTGTTCTTGCAATGGTTCTCTTGCCCCGCACCTGAGGCGTACATTGACATTCAGAGTTGAACAGACGTCCGTACGGTGTCCGGATAGGAGGCATATCTTGCACACCTGTACTGTTGGTTTGTATGGGTAGAAGATTAACTCGGCACCCATTATGTATACGCTCCTCGGTAGCATTATGCCCGTGAATGTGATAATCGCCGTTTTAGACGAGTCATCAATCTTGGTCTCTCAATATTCACCCATCGAATCCGAACACGTAGGTTCTCTATTAGTTCACCTTGTGAAGTCCCGGCCGGTATTTTATGTACAATTCTCCGCAAGACGCCTTCGTGGTCAGTCACGTATGCATTGAAAGCATGAATTTGTCCCCTGATCTTTAAATGACTGATACTTCGCAGCCTAGTCGCTACCTCCGTGCTTGGCGTAGATAGGAATACAATGTTCGACCCTGTGTGAACCCGCCACAGAAAGTCATTGCCATTGAAACTTCGTTGGCAGGCGTCTATCACAGCCCTGCCGAGTTCCAGTCCCAATAAGTTTTTAACCCAGAGACCCTTATGCAGCCTCAGAATAATCTTGATGTCCTCTTTTGGTAGAGCAGGTGGGCCGCGTCGCTTTCTCCGTCGGAAACCCCCTGTGGCTTCACGTTTCTGTTTTTCGGCGGGCGGATCGCTTTCCCCATTTCTCGTTGGCGTTCACAGCCTTCTCCATCTTCGATTGCTGTTTGTTTAACTGGTTTTTCTTTTGCCTGCGCAATAAAATGGTATGCCAGGCACCCTCAGTCTACAGTGTACTAGAATTGGGAAGTGTGTCGTCCGCGGGGCTAAACAATGGGAGCGGAGGGGGTCACTGCCGCGATGAAAATCGTGGCGGTCCGGTAGGGGCGCCACCAGCAGGAGGGATGCTTCTGCGGCTGCAGCAGCTCCGGCGGTCGGCCTAACGAGACGTTGCAGTGGCGCTCGCTTGTTTTGTTCTAGGTGCGTCGTGGAGGAAATTTCTCCCCCTTTTTTGAGCTACGGTAAAGAATGTGCTCGTCGTGAACTGGTGCAGCGGCGACGTGAACCAGTGGGATGGCGGAACGACGACGGGACAAGCGCGACCGCACGTGTTTTGTGCCATAGTGCAACAGCGGCTATCGGTCGTGCAAAGAAGCGCGGTCACTGTTTCGTGTTCCAGCGGACGTCGTTAAACGCGAAGCTTGGTCCCGGCTTATTAAAAAAGCCGACAGAGAGCTCAACGACGCAAGTGCGGTTTGCGATTTGCACTTTGAGGCCCACTTCATTGAGCGGACTTTCAAAACAACTATTAGTGGGGAAGTTGTTGAAATCGAACGCGATCGTCTGCTGCTAGCGAAAGATGCCTTGCCGACCATCTTCCCCGCGGCCCAAAGCTACTTATCAAAACGGCTCCCAAAAAAGAGGAAAGAGCGAAGTATCTGCGACCAGGTGCTTCCTGCGGCCAAGCGAAGCAGAAAGAAGTTTTCGGAAAGGTCACCACCGCCCATCGAGGATCTCGAAACGCAGGTTTCAAGCATCAATTCTGTGGAGGTGAGTGGGTCCTTGTCATTTTCGGGCCTGAAAACGCCTCACGGATGGTCTGAAATTCACCTGCCTAACTCAGGAGGCCCTTTTGTGTACGCACAGTGCGAGGAGCACGAGAAAAATGTTGACAGTGCACTCGCTTTGAAGAAACTCGTAAAAATTGAAGTGCGAAGTGAAGGAAACGCTGCTACCGTTGAAGTGCACTTGCAAGGAAGAAAGTGGCAACAGCAGCAGATTGCAACGCGTGAGGAAGCGGAAGCGTTGCTGGACCATGTAGATAAATTCAGTCTCTGTTGTGGTGCTGGTCTAGAACCTTTGTCTGGCGAGTGCTCGTCATTCAATGGAAAGTTCTTTTCTAAGAACTGCACAATTACAACAAAAGAAGGCACGGCCACTGCCTGCATCCACTGTAAATATCAAAGGAAGCTTATCCTGAATCAACTCTCCAGGCGAAGGTGCCCCAAGAGGAGGGTGGCCAAGACGAATCTTCGTCGTAGTCTTCGAAGAATGAAGGCTAAGTTCACCAAAGTGAAAATGACCTTTAGTCAAATGAGGGCAATGAACGAACAAGTACCTGAGGAACTACTGTTCGAAAAAATTAACGGCCTTCCGCAGAAGCAACAAGCTACCGTCAGGACTTGCTTCGAAGTAGCTTGCCGAAAATTCAAGAAAGGAATGAAGTATGGCGAGGAGTGGCTTTTAGAATGCATATTGATGCGGATGAGGAGCCCCAAGCTCTATGAACATTTGAGGCGTCAAGACATCCTAACCTCGCCTGGCCGCACCTGCCTCAACAAGGCTGCACAGCATTTCAAGAGTGGCTTCAGGTTCAACCCAAACAATTTCACGGCCTTGAAAGAAAAGGTCAAGGAACTAGATGGCTTCAATCGGCATGGGGTGGTCGTCTTCGATGAAATTAAACTGTCAGAGCACATCGACGTAAAGCCCTTTGGTACGTATCTGCTGCTCTAGTCATAATACATCAGCAATAATTCATCGAATCTTGTATAGACTCATATTGCCTGTCGTATCAGAAATAGTAGCATGTGCTGAAGTGGCACAATTTCCTTTTGCGTAGTACGCAGTTACACACATTCATTGCCCAGAATGTTTTTTTTCACTGTGTCTCGAACGCAGGCTGCATTGATGGCTTCGTCGACCTGGGCCAATTCTAGAATGAGAAGTCTGGCAAAGAACTTGCTGACCATGGCCTGGTGATAGTTTTCCAGCCATTTACAGGTAAAGCTTGGAAAAAACAGCCTGAGCATACATTCTGTTTGGAGTTTGCTGTTCTAGGTGGAGAAATCACTTGCCATATATATTTTATGACACGTGATGATTTGTACTCATTGGTTTGGATTTTGGTTTCAGGAAGTTGGATGCAGATCCTTGGTGTCTTCGCCTCCAAAAGTAGCGTAAAGGCAGATGTACTGTCTAAGATTGTGCTCGAACCCACGTTGCTCTGCGAACATGCAGGGCTCCATGTTGATGGTGTCACATGTGATGGAGCCACTTGGAACCGCAGCATGTGGAAGATTTTTGGCATAAAAGGCAAGTAACTTTAATTTTTGTGTGCATATTCCAATAGTCATAAACAAGCTGTACCGTGTGGGCCTTGTTTAAATAATTGGTACACTGCAATACAGTCGAAACACTTTTGTGATCATATTATCTTTGTCCGCTTTTGTAAACGCAGGGTCTGCAACGAGCATCCGGTCAAAGTGCCCTCACCCGGTGGATGACACTCGGGCACTTCACTTTCTCTCGGACTTCCCCCACTTGCTGAAGAATGTTCCAAACGCATTTCTGCAAACAGATTACGACACACCCAAAGGTCGAGTTCACGCTGACTTCATCAAGGAAGCCTGGAAGGAGGACAACAAGAATGTGACTCTTAAGGTCATGCCTCACATAAGTCGAGTGCACCTTTATCCGACTTCTTTTGAAAAATTGAGGGTGGCATCAGCACTCCTCATCTTCAGTGAAGAAGTTTTGAAAGGCCTCTTTTTTTACATGAAACACATTGAGAAGGTCTTCAAGTCCTCAGCGAGTGAAACAGAAGCATTTATAGCAAGAATGTCAAAATTAACCAAAATTATCACCTCACGCATTCCATTGGCCACCCTAAAGGTGGACTCTTCTGACATTGGCTTTTTAAGAGAGTTTCTTGACTTCTTGAACGAGTGGGAAGCACATGCAAAAAATGCTAAAAAGGGGTTTTTGTGTTCTAACACAGCAGAGGGCCTCCGTGTCACTTTGTAGTCGACGCTGGATCTTGTACAATACCTGTCTTCGCCATTTGGCTTTAAGTATTCGCTGACATCTAGACTAAGCCAGGACAAGCTGGAAAACCTATTCGGTATTGTGAGGCAATTTAATGGTGCCAATTACCACCCAACGCCAGCCCAGTTCTTGGCAACAATAAATGCGCTAGCATTTTACAGCCTTGCAAAACCACCAAAAGGAGGAAATTGCAGCCCTGAGGTTGTTAACGCACTGCTTGCTCACACAAATGCTGAAACCAGCCATCATCAGCCCAGTTCAATTGATGCACTTGACCTGCTTTTCGATGAAGGAAGACTTGATGATGTTGAAAAAGCTTTGAACATCCTGCCTCCAGAAGACCATACTGAGTATGTCACCCACCACAGTTCGAGTCGCCTGGTACATTATGTCGCAGGCTATGTGGCTCGGCAGGCCAGGCAGAAAACTGGGTGTACGATATGCACCGAGCACTTGACTATAAGCAAGGCGTCCGCAGTGTCAGACACCGAAACTGAATTCATCCGTCAGTTTGACCACGGTGGTCTCCTTTACCCGTCTTCTGGTTTGGCACAGCTTGTTGATACGCTAGAAGAGTCGTTCACGGTTTTCTTTAGCTCTAGGAAAATCGAAGCAGCTAGCATGTGTGACTTTGCAGCATTCTTGCAAAATATGGAAATCCCTACACTTGGGAGTAGTAACCATGCAAAGGACTTCACACTTGTGATTGTAAAGTTTTATGTTTTGCTTCGTTTTAGTTTTTATGCAAAGTCATTGAACCAAGACAGAAGCACTAAACGTGATCAGAAAAAACATTTGAAAATGAGGAGGTGCACATAACTTCAGCTAAAGTGCAACATTTCTAAATACCCTATTCATTATCTCTTTTTTGCATACACTTGGTCTTATTTATCATGCTTTCTTGTGCAGTGTGTTCCCTTGTACTTTATTACATTTTTATTCTTTCATGACCTTGGACTTTTTTATTTCATCTGATGTTACAAATGAACAGTTTTACAATGTTACAAGTGAGCAGTACACTTATTTGTGTACTTATGTTTTCATTGACTTTTCTTATGCCTCATGTGTTATAATCTGTCACTAGTATTTTCTTTTGAACTTTGATTCTTGCTTTCGCCCATGTTGCAGTCACTTGTTCTTGCTTGTACATTCTGGTGTCCACACTTTTTTTTACTTCTGTTCATTTTTGTTGCTGCTATTGTGGGTGTATGTAGGATGGAAGTTCATTTTGTTGTAACCATTTAGATCGAGTTTTTTGTATTTTTGTGTCGATTGTACCCTGTAAAAATGATTTGGAAATACAGCACGCAACTTGGTCCAGCAGTTGTTTATTACTCTGTGCCTCCGCGATCGTATCACTAATCTTGTCTAGGCCTTCGCCCCGTTGTCACTGCGCATTTAATTGGAATATACGAGCCTCCTCGGTTAATCTTTTAAAGTGTCTGAAATATGCGTCCGTTAGTCAAGCTGTCTTTGAATATCAGAACTAGAGCGGATGCAGTAGAGCGGATCCGATTCTACCAGAGACATTATAAAAGCACCATAAAAATGGGGAAAATGCCGACTATCTGTGAACAGCATGCTTACCGCAAGCGAGCATGACATCTTTTTTCTTTCTTCCGAGGAACAGTCTTAAGGTAAGAGTCAACAGAACTTGCGGCTTCCTAACGGCGTGCTTCATTGCGGAGCAGACGAAATGTCCCCGCCGCCGTGGACTAGCGAAGCGGGTCGTCTCAGCGGGGACTGCTCCGCGCGCCGTGAGATGGCACTGCACGTAAGATTTTTAGTATTTTGTACTGTGTCTTTTTTTCTCCAGCCACCACGTGGCTGAGGTCTGCGCGTAGACCGACCACGTGCATGCACAGGTGCTGTGAAGTGTAGCGTATTTATTTATTATTGTGGTTCTTTTGGCTTAGACCAGTGTATTTTAGTACAGTTTTCTAACAAGTGGGCATCGGTAAACTGAGCTAGCCATGGTCAAAAAGACCGTAAAGTGTTCAGAGTGCGGGGTAGGTTGGAAGGTGGAAGTTAGTGCGGAGGAGAAAGCAGAAGATGACGCCAAGTGTAGACAGTGCGAGTTCGAGGAGAAAATGAAAAATATGATGGCGGTCCAGAGTGGGCTCATGGAGAAAATCGCAGAGCTGGAGAATGCATTGGCGAAGGAGCGAGAGAAAACGTCAGCCATGGAAGAAAGGCTCCGGTCAGCCGAGAAGGGCCTATCGAAGGTCGTGAAAGGGAACGAAGACGCAGGTGACGGCGGAAGCATTATGGCGACGACCCCCCGTGCGGGAGAGATGAAGGAAACAGGCATGACAAAGGCAGATACATTGGCCACAGGGCCCAGCTACCGGGAAGTAGTTTTGAGGGAGGGAGGGAGCAAACCAGCAGCCGTGACTCACGCTAGTCACCTAGTCAGCAGCCAGGTGCAGATTTCAGAAGGAATGTCTGAACAGGTCATCATCGCCGGTGACTCAAATTTAGTCCGATGCGCAGCGGCAATCAAAGAAAGGGTGAAAGGCGACAAGAGAGTTGCGATAGGGACGTTCCCAGGACAAACGCTGGGGACAGTAATGAGTCAAGCGGGTGAACAACTCGCAGCTAAAGCTAACAATCGTAACCTCGTTGTAATTGCGGGAGGGCTAAATGACGTCCTGAAAAAAGAATCGTCAGGACTAGCGACGACCTTGGCGAAAGGGGTGGATGACATGCGCGCCGTGTCCCCCCAGGTGCAAATTGTAGTATGCACAGTACCGGAAGTACCAGTACGCAACGTCAACCTGCAAAGAGCGGTTGTCGACGCAAACAAAGAGATATGGCGAATTAGTCGAGAGAAGGGTTTCGAGGTAGTGGATTTAAACAGGGAAGTGCACAGGTGGGGTGGATTCCAAAGAGACAAGATTCATTTCGATAAGAGGCTTGGACACGAGGTGGGCTGGCGACTGGCAGGACGCGCAGTAGCTTTTTTGGGGGGCTCACGGGCCCTTCGGAGTCCGGGGTAGCTCGTAACAGGGAAAACAACCAGGAGGACGCTTTGACAAGTAGAATTGCGAAAAACCAGAAAAAAGGTAAAAGAAAAAGGAAAAAGGCGCGTGTTGCAATTAGTTACATAAACATGCAGGGTGGCAGAAAGAAGGCAAAATGGTTAGAGATTGAGGAGCAGTTAAACAAAGAACAGATAGGCGTGTATGCGGTGACAGAAACACACCTTAGAGACTTGGAAGAGCCACCACATATTGAAAATTATGTTTGGGAAGGGTGTAACAGGACCATATCGGAAAGGAAAGGTGGGGGTGTAGGAATGCTAATTCATCGCGGAGCCAAATGGGTTAGAGTGAAACAGACGTGTTCAGAGCACCTCTGGGTTCTGGGCACAGTAGGTGGAAAGGAAACGTGGCTAGGGGTAGCCTACTTGTGGACGGGGAATAACTGCAGAGAAAAGAATCAGGAGATAGTGGATTGCATGAGTGCGGATATTAAGGAATTTGGTAATGGGGCCGAAATCATCCTTCTAGGGGACATGAATGCCCACATACATGACCTTGACGGATATTCAGACACCAATGGGAAGTTATTACTAGATCTTTGCGAGCAACATAGTCTGGAGATAGTTAACACGGGGCCTAAATGTGACGGCCAGATCACATGGGAAGTCGGAAACAGGCAATCAAGTATTGATTATTGTCTCATGACTGAAGGAATTTATCACAAACTGACAGAAATGAGGATAGACGAGGAAGGCATTAACAGCTTGGGTAGTGATCATAAACGAATAACATTACAAATGGGATACGAAACTGAAAATATGAGCATGGAATCAAAGTCTGGCAGCTCGTATTTAAATGACAAACAAATAATAAATATAGCCGCAAGAGTCGAGGAAGAAGTAGGCGAAATACCAGGCAAGGACTGGGAGTATAGTGAGCTGTTACATCTAATGACGAAGGAGATAGGGAAAGAGAAGAAAACTGTTTGCTGGAAAGGAAAAAGGAAGCCAAAAAGTTGGTGGAACAAGGAAATCCGGGAGGCGATCGAGAAGCGACGCGAAGCATCACGGGAGCATAGAAAGGCAAAAAGGAGAAGCGGCCGCAGGACGAAGTCAAAAAAATATGGGAAATATATTTAGAGAAAAAATCCCTTGTACAGAAATTGGTAGAGGCAAAAATTAAAGGTGAAAGTGAACGCTGGATGACAAAGATACACGAAAAAAAGGGGGCCGCGCCTAGGATTTTTTGGAGCCACATAAAGGCGCTAGGTAGGAAGTCTGTCACAACGCAACAACATATTCTAGATGAAGGAGGAAATCAATTGGAAGGGTACGAAGCGCTAGGTTACATCCAAAAGGTAACAGCCGATTCGTTTCAAAAGAGCGGCCAGGGGATCTCCCCGGTGAGTAAAAGTGTGGCGGAGAAAGCAACAGAGGAAGAGCTAGTACTTGATAATTTCAACTGGAAAAAGGCCGAAGGAAAAATTCCAAAGCGCACTGCCGCGGGTTTAGATGGGATTCCCGTTAGCCTCATTAACGAACTAGGACATAACACTAAAGAAGCATTGTTAAAAGCAGTAGAAAAAAGCTTAAAGGACGGACAAATACCGGACAGTTGGCGACAAAGTAGAATGAACTTAATCTATAAAGGCAAGGGAGAAAAGGACAAGATTCGCTCGTATAGACCACTAACCATTACATCGGTACTATACAGGTTGGCGATGCAAGCAGTAAAAATGAAAATAGAAACATGGGCCGAACATAACGATATTTTGGGAGAACTTCAGAACGGATTTCGAGTCGACAGGCGGTTAGACGATAACCTGTTTGTTCTCACTCAGTGTATAGAAATATGTAAAATAGAGAATAGGCCCTTGTACGTGGCTTTTCTAGACATCACTGGGGCATACGACAACGTTAACCAGGAAATTTTGTGGGATATATTGAAAGGAATGGGCATGGGCGACGACTGTATACAGCTTTTGATGGAGATATACCGAAAAAATACAGTTTGCATAGAGTGGGAAGGAATGCGTAGCAAAGAGAACGTTGAGGTTAGCAAGGGTCTGAGACAGGGATGTCCTTTGTCCCCGCTGTTATTCATGCTGTACATGGTGAGTATGGAAAAAGCGCTAGAAGGTAGCAACATTGGTTTTAATCTGTCACACAAACAGGGCGGCATGATGATTGAGCAGAAGCTTCCAGGTTTATTTTATGCGGACGATATCGTCTTATTTGCGGACAGTCGAGATGATATACAGCAGCTGGCGAATATATGCGGAAGGGAAGGTGAAGCTCTTGGACTAGGATTCAGTGTAACGAAGTGTGGATTGATGGTATTCAATGATCCCTGTGATCAGACGGTGTCCATACAAGGCCAAGAAATACCGAGGGTAAGCGAATACAAGTACCTTGGAGTATGGGTAAATGAGAGTGATAGATACATGGAGGTACAGGAAAAAGCCTCGGCAGCAAAAGGAAAGAGGAATGCGGCAATAATGAAGCACAGAGCGTTGTGGGGATACAATAGGTATGAGGTGCTTCGAGGTCTGTGGAAGGGTGTAATGGTTCCAGGGCTTACTTTTGGGAACTCAGTGGTGTGCATGAGGGCAGAGGTGCAATCGGGAATGGATGTAAATCAAAGGACTGTGGGACGCCTCGCATTGGGTGCTCACGGGAAGACGACAAACGAGGCTGTAAAGGGCGATATGGGGTGGGCAGGTTTTGAGGCGAGGGAAGCGCAGAGCAAAATAAGGTTCGAAGAAAGGCTAAGAAATATGAAGGAGAGTAGATGGGCAGAGAAGGTGTTCCGTTATTTGTATAGGAAGAGCGTGGACACACAGTGGAGAAAAAGAACTAGAAGACTCACTAGTAAATATACGGCTGGTATTGTAAGCCATATGTCAACAAAGAGCGTTAAGGGAAAAGTCAGGGAGGCGGAGAGGATTTACTGGATGGCAGCTATGGAGAAAAAACCGGCTTTGAGTAACTACCGAAAGGGCAAAAATGAAATAAGGAGGGAGGCATTTTACGATAATTCAAGGGGAAGCGCTTTACTGTTTGAAGCGAGATCGGGTTGCCTTAGAACGCGTAGTTATAAAGCAAGATTCAGTAAAGAAGAAGAACAATGCACATGCTGCGGAAAAGATAAGGAAACGGCGGAGCATGTTCTGATTGAATGTGGAGATATCCACCCAGGTGTACGTTTGGGCACGAGCCTACAGGAAGCCTTGGGTTTTAGGGACAACAATGGAAAGCTGAACACACCCGCGATTGAAATAAGTAAGAGACGGTTAGAGTATTGGTGGCAGAAAATTAGAGAGAAAGGACAAAAATAAATATTGGAAAAATAAAATATGGACAGTGTGCCGTAAATGGCAGAGAACTTAAGCTGAAAATTTACCTTTTTTCCATTAAGATAGAATTTATCGAAGTAGAGGCATTAGGCCAACATCAAAAAAGAAAAAAAGTTTTTTTTTTTTTGTCGAGCCTGGTGGCATACTTGTCACCACCCCGTTATAAAGGGGACGCTCATAGCATCCATCCATCCATCCATCCATGCTGAGAGCTGGTTGGGAGAGGAGGGTATCATCGCTGAGGTGACCCGTTTTGCGCCCGCGCCCGACACACTTGCAATTCTAGTACACTGTACTCAGTCTATCCACGGTGTTCCAAACAAGTCGCGTCGCCAGTCTCGTTTTCGAGAGTCACGTCAACAGACGCTGGTTCGTCATCCTTTGCCTGCCGGGACGAGACGCCACTCGTGTCCGTGTTAGCAGTGAGTGATTCCGGTGCCCGAGGAGGGCCGGGATAAGCTTCGTCAACTTCTATATGACGAGAAAAGGCGATCAGCCCCGGCCAGGCATGCTTGGCAGAATAAAGGAAAAGTGACCGCCGCTCCTGCCAAGTTAGTCGGAGCGCTTAGGCTGGCACAGATTTCCCGCCGGCATTTTGTCGTGTCACAAAACAAATAAAAAAAGTGAGGTAAACATCGCTCACCTTCGATTCTTGTCCCGTGGCAGCAAAGCAAGTCTCCAAAGTTCACTGTCTGCTAGTTCGTGCTCCCACAAACACAAAACACCGTCGTGTTCCGCGCGTCGGAGTGCCTTCCGGGACGCGTGGCACTGGCCGTGGTTGTTAAGGTGAGCGTCTCCACAAGGTCATTCAATCTGCCTGCGATATTTTCTTTTCATAAAGTTGATCCTGGCTCAAGCTTCGGGTACTCGTGGAATCAGCAGAACCTCACGAAGCAGACTATAAGATTGTAAAATGAGTTTGCGCGAAGTTGCTCTTAGAAAAGCTTAGAGAAAGTGGTGCGCAGTGTGAGCATGTCTTCACAGCTTGGCGCCTTCTGGCGTGTCCCGCTAAAAAATGCTTCGCATTCAAAAACCTTGCGCACGTTGGAATCCCATGCCCTCTGCTGTAAGCCATGCTCTCAGCCACTGCCGGAACCCTCCTTGCATGCGACCTCTCGCGGTAGCCGGGTTCGCGAGGCAGTAATCCTTCATTTTGTTGAGAAGCGTGGTGATTGCGACAGCGGAACGCGTACTTTGACCCGCGGAAAAGGGACGCTCACTCGTGCCCTCGCTTATCTTGCAGTGGGGACATCGTACTCCTTGGGCTTTCACTGGAACAATTTTGTTGTAGTTACCAGACATACAAATGTCACTGCCCTCGTTGCACAGTCTGCGTTCGCGAAAATTTCGTGCTTTTCAGACACTGCGAAATGACAACTGAGATGCCTATTAGCGTCATGAGAAACGCGGAGCACGTTTAAACCTGCTTACCATTTTTCGCATGACCTTCTCATTTGTTGCTATCACGTTCATTGCTTCGCGTTTGCGGCAGATCCATGAGTTTTTTTTTCTCCTGCTGATACTTTTGCCTTAATGTTCACACAACGTTATTATGTTAGCTGTTTGCTTTATTCTCATTATTTTTAGCGATATTCCTTTGCATCCTTGTATACCCACTCCTGCCATAGCGCAATTAGCGCAAAAATATCTGTATATAAATAAATCATAGGCCCGTTATCTGCATGTTAATCTGCAAATGTCTTCGAAAGACGATAGTCTTGCGTCTGGAGAGAGTAACAAAACGTTTATTTGATGTTCTGCTCAAGAAAATTGGTGAATGGTATTCTGGAGGCGCTGCTTCCGAGTGCCTCGAGCGTGCAGCGAAGGTGAACGAGCGCATCAAGTGACGTCACACATTAGAGTTACTGTACATGCTACCTTTAGGTACCAGAGTTGCGCCACTGTTTTGCTGGTGCCGCTCGCTCCGCCTACAGGAGTTCAGTGCCCCTATTCACCGAGCGCCATTATGTGGTCGTAGGTGGTTCATTTGCACTGCGGAGAGGCCAACGCTACGCAGATTCCGGGCATATCAAGCAGGGTTGACAACGGCTGTTGTCGTTCTCGCCACGCTTCTTCAGTAATGTAGCCATGCTCCCTGTTGGTTACGAGAAACATGGCAGCAAATGCATTCTGTGTTGAATTGTACTACGTAGAGCGCATACGATTAGACGCGGGTGCAGCGGGTGTTCCTAGAGAAAGATTAATGTTCCGTCGGAAGGAATAAACGCTTGGCCATTGTCGTCGGCAGAATTTTCTATAAGGGGTGCAAATCATTGTTTCATTGCGGCTTAGGGAGAGCGAGAGCACTGGTCTAGCTTGTGTGAGGGCAACTGCTGTTGTGTCTTGAAAGGGGCAAGGGCCCCTTTACCACTTCTCTGCTGACGCCCTTGCGCTTGGCTTTTTTTTTTCAATCTGTCCACGGCACAGAAAAATTTGCTCTATTTGTATTAACCACAGGTGCAGTAGTGAATACGTTATATATTCAGAGTTGGGCAGCTTGTGTCAGCTGCATATGCCCAAATTAGTCTGGCAGTTAAAAATTCTAAAAATAAAGGGAGAACTTAAACTAGAACTATTTGAATCGGCAAGGTGTTGCTGCTAGTGCGTGAATGGAATGCAGCTTTGAAACCTTAAGCGGAAAGAATGTTGGGCACGACAGGGTAGTTTAACGACAATTCTCATCAATTGTCGTGAGCCGCGATTGTAATACGAGCGTAATACGAGATGCTCGCAAAACGCGGGCGTCGCACGGCCACTCTCGATCGCTATCCAGTTCGATTCAGTTGAAGACTAGAAACCTTTAGCTGGTTAACTCCCACTGTTAACAAATGAGCCCGACGCAATGAAAATATTCCATCCCTGGCTCGATAGCGATCATGAGTTAAAAATAATTTTATATATGTAAATGGGAAAAAACTGTAAAAGACGCCGAAGCTAATGTGAAGCTTACTACCACTGGTTCGATGAGCTGACTCACGTTTTTTTTTATTATTACTTACCAAAAGCGTTAACATTACATCAAGGCTTCCAGGCATAACCAGAGCAACTGATTTTGCCTCGTACCTTCATAAAAATAGAAAGAAAATAAAGCAAAAATAATAAAAGAACGCTATAAGCACGAACGCTGCTCCTATGCGGGTGGTGAGTGGCTTTCCCGCAAGAGATTTCAACCCAAGATGGCGTACCTTGACACAACTCTGCTACCTAAAGGTAGCAAATACAGTGACACTATCACACATGAGACATGAGCGCTTTCTGGTAGTTATCTTGGAAAACAAAGCGTGTAGCTCTGAGACGGGCTTGCGCATCCGTCTCAGAGCCTTGCCTTTGCGTGCAAGCGTTGCGTGGTCAGCGTGACGTGATGAACGCTGCGGTCCTTAGAATTATGTATGCCTTTTCTAGTAAAAGGCGCACATACAGAATATTACGTGTTGTTACGGGCGCCTCAGGTATGCACAATAATTGCTTTTTAATTGACAATCGCACAAGTATGAACGCTGAATCTTGAGCAGCATTGGTTGGCGCTGCGGATAGGGTCAGCCATCTGGGGTATCAGAGAGGTTTAGTACTGCGTACGCAGCGTACGTGGCGGCGTTGCGTACGTAAGAACGCCACGTTCTGCGTAGTGCGCATGCGCACACCGCAAAGTGCACGTATCGCATTACGTACGCAGCCGCTACGTAACGCATGCATGAGATGCGTGCGTGCGTACGTATGAGGTAATCGCGCCGCTCTCGAACAAGTTCGCGACAGCGCGAGACTTCGTTTTGTAAAATGGCGGCATCGAAGGCAAGCACCGACCGGCTCTGTTGCTTAAAATATGGCCATAATAGAGTGTACTAGAAGATTTTGAGTGGCGCGAGCAGCTGCCTGGGAGCGGCCGTTTCGGCGTGGAATGATGCGTTGGGCGCTGGCGTCGACCAATCTACCCGGGCGGATGGCTGGCAGGCGTTCCGCGTACGTGTTGGTACCTCTCCGTCGCGCCTAGTGTGAAGATGATCTCCCTCTTTTTTTTTCTTATTCACATACCTCGCCTTTTTCGCGCAAATAAGGTTATTTGACATTATTGTTATTGAAGTTGCTGAGGCCCGCTTTGCAGCCCGAAGCAGCATAGCACATTGTACAATATAACGAGCGCGTTTTTTTTTCAATTTTAAAGTGTACACATTTTAGACGAGAAACCAGCTGGCCGGTACACACCAGAAGCGCCCCCCCCCCAAAAAAAAAGAAAAGGAATATGCTGCACACAAAACGAAGAACTCTTGGTCCATTCCACGTAAAACACCAAAACTGGACTCAAATAAAAGGCTCATTGCTTGTGGCTGCGTGCACACACGACAAAACAGTAGGCTTTATCGATATTATTTGAAGAACAGCAGAGTTTTTCCAAACCTCCATTTGGTTTTGAAATATGGGAATAGATTCATTGTTGTAGGACCCACAGAAATGCAAATACATAATACTGCAAAAGAATGTCTTAGGTGAAACATAGTAGTGGAAGATTTTGAGAGTTTAAAAAACGGAACAACACTGCAAAGCAGAGTCGTAACTAATGTTAATCATAATTGATAACATAAAATGCAAGGTTTACATATTTATAAACAATACATTTGCAATTAGGTAAATTGTAAAAAACGTAAAATATAGAGCCAGGATACACAAGATAACATAAAGCAAAGCAAACAGAACGACAGAGTTAAGGTTGTCTTTCCAAAATGCATTAAAAAAAAAAGATGTTATGGTCGAAAGATCGTTTGAAGGGACACTGAAGTGCAACAATGAATTGGCTTAGATTGATGAATTATGCACCGAGATACCTAATGTTGCTAAATTTACCATCACAGGTTTAATACAAAAAGATTCAAGATCAAAGATTTATTTTGAGATTTCGCGTCATTATTTGCACGTTCTCTCCCTTACAAGCCTCTTCTAAAAAAATTGTTTTTCTTCTTGGTGTACCGTCAAAAATTAAGAGTGTAAGAAAATATGCACGAAAAATGATATCCTTTTTACGCCACTGTAGCCATTTATAGCCTGCTCAGTTTTATTTGCTTCTGTGCGCTTTTGACACTGTAGATTTCTCACCTTGACTTCACTTGCGCGTGTAGACCGTGGGTAAGGTCTGATCGTGGCAGAAATGAAGTTTCTGCTGCTCCACAACAGAGTTGGACGCTTGCAACAAGCTGCAGAGCGTCCGAGGCTTCTCGAACAGTTACTAAACTGGACTTACTGATCAGTTTCTCTTGCACGAACGCTTCACATTGCACACTTCCATTTTCTGCACAGGTGAAGTATACGGCTCGTTGAATGCAAAGTTCACGAGTGCTAGGATTCAGTGAGCACGCTACGCACGACACGCCGTCAAATCCAGGAAACTCGTGCAGCGCCCATGACTTTGATGGTAGGACAAGACCACGAAGGTCACCGAGAGTGACAACCGCGTCAGACGAGGGACTTGAGCTTGCCTCGTCAGCTTCGTCGCCATCTGCAGAAGTTGCACCGTTGGTATCCACAAGGAGCTGTGCAGGAGTGCTAATGCGTCGCCGTTTTCTGTTGTCATTCTCAGCCGGCACACACTCATGCCGCCGCTTTGTTGCGTCCGCGGAGCCAGAGTTTTGAGTGTCAAATATGCAGGCAGGTTGGGCAAGATCGTCGGGACTGCATCAGGGGCAAGTGTCGGCGTTCCCCTAGGAATTCGGACTTGAACACCATTGATAACGTGTACGTAGTCTCTCACAATGAAATGCGGTTCGAAATGTAACTCGCACACAGCACAATCGGCGTCAAGTGGCTTGTCAAGCCGATGGAGGTTCCGCTCCCAAAGAAGTCGTCGTTATTCGTCTTTCGGGGCCTTAAAAAGTGATAACTTCTGACTTCGTTGCACACGCGGATATCCAGTTGTGCAACCTGGCGCGTAACAATCGTTTAGACGCTACTTCTTCGTCATTTCGCGACTAAAACCGAGATGCCGGCCATGCCGGCGAGCCAGCCGAGTAAACCAAGTGGGTAGATTGGGCGATGGCAGCGCCGCTGCTACTTTCGCCACAAGTAGGGGATGGAGAAAGCAAGGGGAAAGCGTTTCGGTCGCGCCACTCAAAAGTTCTAGTACACTCTAATACAGTGTACTAGAATAGGGGCAGTGTGCTCACTGCCCTATCCTTGCGGCGCTCCGCCGTAGCGCACTCTCTGTCGACTTCCACGATGCCCACCAGGGGCGCTGACGCTTGACGCACCTGAAAAACTTCTCTTGGTTCGTGTTGGCCGTGTTGGCGGACGGGGCTCGTTCGCTCAGTTCAGTTCAATCGGTTCGATTGGATCAACGTGGGTACCCCGTGTGCGTGTTCTGTGCTTTATGCTTGGATCATTGTATAGTATGTGTTCGTGAAGATGCCTAACCGCCGTCGAAATTACTGTTTTGCGCCCGGTTGTCGAACTGGGTTACAGTCGTGTGCAGGATGCACCACAGGCGTCTTTTTCAGCGTCCCGCGTGATGAAGAACGGCGGAGGGAGTGGGAAAGAAATCTCCACCGTGCAGATAAGAAACTGGATGAGTTTTCTGTGGTCTGCGAACTGCATTTCGAACCAAGGTTCGTTATCAAGGAGTTCGGGAGAGAGTTCTTCAAGGGCTCCACCTTTACAAGGATGAAATTGAGGCAAAGACAGGACCTATAAATGGCACACAGGAGTTTTTCAAGTAAGAATTTGGAGATGTTATTTGGATGTGAGCAAGTTAGTATGCATGCTTATTCATAGATAGTTCCTTAGTCATAGGACCTTAACGTATTGTACAGAAGTGCCACTACATAGATTAGAACTAAACCAACAAGACAGTACAAAGTGCAAAGTTAAGGTGCGGCTGCCATGCAAGCCATAATATAACATGTATATGAAGGAACTTGAACTCATAATGATTCGAATTTTTTTGACACGAGGATCAACCGCCTGATCACCATTATGACGTCTCGGCACCCAAGAGGATCCCTGAAACCCAACTCCTCTTCAACAACAGCTCTTTCGGATTTTCTGGAGTACCTGGATTCTTGGGAGCAGCACACAGAAAAAAAAGGGGGTTCTTTGCCAGTCAACTGCGATTGGCCTGCGTGTCACGATATCAAGCACTCTTGAGCTTCTTTCCTACCTTGCAAGTTTAGGTTATTCGTACCTTATGACATCCAGACTTTGTCAGGACCCCCTTGAGAATATGTTTGGGATAGTCAGGCAAGCCTCTCGCTGTAACGATCATCCGACACCCACTCAGTTTCTCATAACCATGAACTGCATATCTTTCTACAGTTTAGTGAAAACCGTTAGATACGGTAATGCAGATCCATGTGCACTAAGTGCCTTGCTAGACACACAGCAGAGCCGCACAAGTTGCTCTCCCAGCAACAATTTGTGGGAACAGGTAAGTGTTCTGATTGCTTCGGGTAATTTACCTGAAGCCGAAGTGGTGTGTCTTCGATGGAGCATGACGAGCACATACAGAGGAGCGACTCTCGCCTAATTTACTATGTGGCGGGATACGTTGCACGAAAGTGCGTAATGAAAACTAACTGCCAAGACTGCATGGATGCTCTCACCAGGCCATCTGAAGATGAGAATCCTGGGCTTGCTGCGCTGACGCTGCACAAGGATCGAGGTGGACTTCTCTATCCACGCGGCACACTCTTTTCGTTTGTAAAAAGCTTGAAGACATGTTTACAGAACACTTCAGCAAGAAAGAACTGCATGCTGATAGCATATTGGATGTGCTGAGTCTGGTGAGGGCAAAGTGCACACGCCAAATAGGCTGCAGTGAGCATTCAGCTCGGCTCACCAAGGATGTAATCAGCTTTTACATCACAACGCGGCTTCATTTCTTTGCAAAGGGCATTAATTCTGAGAAACTGGATAAGAGAAAGAGTGTGACACGCCGGAAGATTGCGAAAACTTAATGAGGCAAACTGCATGTGCATGTTCACTGGTGCATATCAA